>CABHPH010137713.1:0-10619 GCA_902168325.1 Peromyscus nudipes
TCCATAAATGGGAGGAAACAGTCTTTTCACTGTCCCATTTATGGGTCTATTCACTCTGTGCTTTGTAGCAGCTCATTTGTAACCTGGTCACTTTAGGGTTAGTAAAACTCCCTGCCCACCTCATAACCCCACCCCCAGTTGATCTGTGTTCTCTGTCCTTCCTCAGCCCTACACTGTCTTCACCCAAGCCAGCCTGCTCTAAATGGACACGGTCAGTGATCCAAGCAGAAACTGAAACAGTAACAATCAGACAGTGTCAAGAGACTCCGGCAGAGATGCCTCGGATGGCCCGGCCTCCTCCTCTGCCTTGGCACAGATGTTCTCATTGTCCAGGAAAGAAATGCCGAATTCCCTCTTCAAGCTGGAGAGGGGATATTGCGAGGCTTATCCCCAAGGCCCAGCCCAGTTCCTCTGCCCCCTGATTATTCACCAGCTTGAGACTGTCACTATCTCCTTTCCCCATGCTAGCCAAGATTTTTCTCCCCCTCACCAGAGATTAAGGGGAGTGGGGCTAGAGCTGCATGAGATTACTGAACTGTTCTGCAGATCTCTTTAGGGACTGTTAGCACATCAAAATACATATTTGGAAAATGCTCACAATTAACACTGGGGAAAAAACAGTAAACACAGTGTCACTTTGCCAGGCTCAACAGTTTTGTTTTGTTTTGTTTAAATGCTAATGGCCTCAAATGGGGAGCAGCATCCATCAGTTAAATAAACAAGCCATTAGACTGAGACTAGAAGTGTCAACACATGACTAATCTACTAATTGGGAGAAGCCATAGAGTAGTGAGGAACAAGGCAGCAAAGGATGCTGGAGGCTGTGTAGTGGACAGCTCAAGCACTTAGCATGTGGGGCTTAGAGCCAAGAAGACCTGAGTTTGAATCCTGCCCTCAAACAGTTCATAGCACTGTCTTCCATAAGTTTTTTTTTATTTCCCCCGAGCCTCTGTTCCCCATTCTGTAGAATGGGCATAATAATGGTACCCATATGACAGGATTGTTAGAGGCTGAACTGAGATGATACCGATAAAGCTGTTGATACTGGGCCTGCCATATCACCAGCATTCCATGCCTTGTTGGCTACACCTGATAACGTGAGGTAACTTGCAACAGTGAGCACTTTTTTAAAAATGAAAAAGAATTGACATTTTGTCTGTAGGTATGCATGTCTCTTGTCTCCAGGTCCCCATACCTCACCATATATCTGGCAAGGGCATGCTTTTGGTTGATTCTAACATGTTTGCATTGTTTGATTGACAGTTTTGTTTTTATTTTTGAGTTAGGATCTTGTATAGTCAGAGTGTCCTCAAACTCACTATATAGCTGAGGATGGCCTTGAACTCTGGATCTTTCTGCTTCCACCTACCAAACACTGAGATTTTAGGTCTGTATCACTGAGCCTACCTGGTTCTAACTTCCTTTCTTTGTTTCAGTCACATTACGTAGTCCTAGTTGGCCTGGAACTTGCTATGTAGAGCAGACTGGCCTTAAACTCACAGAGATCCACCTGCCTCTGCCTCCTGAGAGCCAGGATTAAAGTCGTGGGCCACCACCACCCAGGATGTATGTGTGTGACTATACATGCCTCAGCATATGTATGGAGGTCAGAAGACACATTGAGTCAATTCTTTCCTTTCACCTTGAGGGTTCTGAGGATTGAACTCAGGTCATCAGCCTTAGTGACAAGCACCTTTATCAGCCCTGTGTTCTTGCATGGACATTCACATTGCCTTTTCTCTTCTTTTTCTATTCTAGGAGATTTGGGGATTCCTTCTGTGTGATTAAGAAATTAAGCTGGTTGTACATTAACCTGCCTTCCCCTTGCTGGGTCTTGTAGTTGTATGATAACAACTACATTTTTTTTACTTGAAAAAAGAAATCTTGTCTAATGGTTCAAGCCTAGAATCCCAGCACTTGGGAGGCTGAGGGAGGAGGATCGTTCTGGAGCCAGCCTGGGCCAGAGTGAGACTCTGTCTCAAGCAAAAAATAGCAACAGGGCTGGAGAGTTGGCTCAGTGGATAAGAGCACTGCCTACTCTTCCAGAGGACCCGGGTTCAATTCCCAGCATTCATATGGCAGCTCCTAACTGTAACGCCAGTTTCAGGGGATCTGACACCCTCACACAAATATTCATGCAGGCAAAACACAAATGCACCAGGCAGTGGTGGCACACGCCTTTAATCCCAGCACTCGGGAGGCAGAGGCAGGCAGATCTCTGTGAGTTCGAGGCCAGCCTGGGCTACAGAGTGAGTTCCAGGACAGGCTCCAAAGAGAAACCCTGTCTCAAAAAACCAAACAAACAAACAAACCAACCAACCACAAATGCACATGAAATAAAAGTAAATAAATTATTTTAAAACAATAACAACAAAAGTCTCTGGAAGTACCCAGAAAGAAATAATAGATTTGAGGGCATTTTCTGGTCTTTTAACAGGTGACGGTGGTATGGAAGAGAAATTTGACCCTCTGGTCCCCAGTCTTCAATGGTTTATTTAGTTGTTGTTTGTTTTTGTCATTGTTAGGATTGTATTGGTTTGGAGAGTTTAGTGGTTTTTCTTTATTTATTGGAGGGGCATGCCCCGGAGGTCAGAGAACAGCTTGCTGGAGTAGGTCCTCGCCTCCCATCATGTGTGTTCTGAGACTCAAACTCATTGTCAGGCTTGGCAGCAAGCACCGTTACTTGCTGAGCCTCCTTGCCGGCACAGTCCTGTTAGTTTGGTTTTCACTTTTTTCTTTTTTAAAGATTTTTCTTTTATTTCATGTGTATGAGTGTGTCACTGTATGTATGTATGTATGTATGTATGTATGTATGTATGTATGTGCACTGCATGTGTGTGGAGCAGATAGTTGTGAGCCTCCATGTGGGTACCTCAGGAATGAAACCCATGTCTTCTGGAAGGGCAGCAAGTGCTCGTAACCACTAAGCCATCTCTCTAGCCCCTGTTTTTGCAACAAGGTCTCAAGTAGCCCAGGATGGTCTTGAATTCAATATGTAGCTGAGGAAAACCTTGAGCATTTGATCCTTCTGCCTCCACCTCCACAGTGGTAGGATTACAAATTTGTATGCTCCCATACCTGGTTTGGTGAAGTGCTAGAGCAAAGAACCCAGGGCTTCGGTACAGGTTAGATAAGCACTCTGTCAACTGAGTAAGTATCCCCAGCTTCAGAATCTTCAGCTGCGTCTTTGTAAACTCTGCGTTGCATTTAGAGTCCTGTGTAGACAGACTGTCATTGACACCCATAGACATTCTTCTCCTCAGTTCTACAACTAGCAATGGGATTAGTTCTCAAACTCCACTCTCCTTCAGTTACCCTTACACCTAAGCCTTGAATCAGGCTCCCTCCTGGCTCCACACTTTTGCATTTGCTTTTTTTCAGATGTCTCACTCTGCAGTCCTGGCTGGTCTCAAAGTCTCCGAAATTCTCCCACCTCAGTCTTCCCAGTGCTAAAATTACAGGCATGCATGCTGAAGTCCTGGCTCAGAGAATACCAAGCAAAAGACCGCGGATTCACTCATAAACTCTCCACGGGGATTAAGAGGTTTATGTGTTCTCCCTCTTCTTTCAACAATTCAATTGCACTTCTCCAAGCCCAAGTTCTGTTCCAGAGTCTCAACTGTTGGCAACTGCATTGCCTATTTGGGCCACCCAATTAGCCCCTCACCTTGTTCTCTGCCAATCAAATTCTCTTCCTTAAAGGACCAGCTAAATTGACTACGCTGCAGAAAGCTGCCCATGGTCCCCAAGGTGAGTTCAGCTTTTTACTCCCTAGTAGTTCATAACAGGGTATCCCCCGTTAGAGGGCCTCCTTGCCAACTATCTGGCATAATTTTTTCTGTTAGACACATGTAACCTTCTTGAGGACAAGATGCATTTCAGAGGACATGGTGCCACACGCCTTTAATCCCAGCCAGCACTCAGGAGGCAGAGGTAAGGTGGAGTTCTGAGTTCTGGGCCAGCCTGGTCTATGTAGTGAGTTCTGGGTCAGCCAGCGCTGTTACACGGAGAAACCCTGCCTCAAAACGAAACAAAATAAAATAATACAAAACAGGAAGACAAAGCCACAATTGGAGGGTGTTATGGTTTACAGGACAGGCTCCTAGGGGTGACATGGGATGATGACATCAGGAACTAATAAAAAGTTGGTCATGTGGTACCAGGCACGCCTTTAATCCCAGCACTCAAGAGGCAGAGGCAGGCAGATCTCTGTGAGTTCAGGGTCAACCTGGTCTAGATAGCAAGTTCCAGGCCCATCACCTACAAAGAAAAAATAAGTTATTCATGCTTCCATGCTTCAATATTTCAGGTGTTTCACAGGTTATCCCACTTCACATTCATCACAACTATGTAGAATAGGTAGTTATTTTCTGTTTTGTTTTTTCTAGACAGGGTTTCTCTGTGCAGCCCTGTCTGTCTTGGAACTCACTCTGTAGACCAGGCTGGACTCCAACTCAGAGATCTGCCTCCTCTGCCTCCTGATCCCTGGGATTAAAGGTTGTACCACTACTGCCTGGCAAATAGGTACTGTTGCTGTGCCCATTTTACAGATGAGAAAAGGGATTCAGAGAAATGAAGGAATTTACCTTGGGTTGCCCAGATAAGACAATAGGAGATCTGGGATTCAAATCCAAGTCCAGTGACCTTCTCTTTATATCCTGCAGCTTCCAAAAGTACCCAAATGAGTCTACCACCTTCTCTGCTTCCATTTTCCAGCATACGAGGCATACTTTGTGCATGCCCTTGGAAGTTAGGTACGTACACACACACACACACAGTGACCTGCATGTTTGCAACGTGATTATAAAATACTTGCGCTGATTTTTTTTGTTTGAAAATACTCCTAAATCAACTCAACCTGGTGAGGAGTAGAGGATGGCTGGGCACAGCCATGTACTTCTCAAAAGGGATATAGAATTTCTTTTCTCATGCTCCTAACTGTAGAGCAAGTTTTATAACTCTACAGTGACCTTGGAACTTGCACCCCCCCCCTTTCAGTCTAACTGGCTTCTTGCTGTCTGTCTCATTCTTTGCAACTTCAGTTGTCTTATCTGGGTATTTGTTTGTTTTTGTGCCAATATCTCCAAAACGCCACGCCCCCCCCCAACACACACACATGTGGATTCCTGATGTTCCAACAGCCTGCGGTGCCCTCCCCCACCACTCTCCATACTTCAGTTCTCCAAGTCAGTGTTCCAGTTTCTCCTCCTTCCAGAAGCCTTCCCAGACTCTGATCACCTGCCAGCTTTTTGATCTGGTCTGATTTTGCTATGTGTCCCCATCTGGCCCAGACCCTAGACCTTCCCGGTCAACCTCCAGAGTGCTGGGCTTGCAGGTGCGTCAGCACTACAGCCGGCCCTGATGTTTCTTTGAACCCAAATCTCGATTCTCATCTTCCTTCTGGGCTTGCACTCGCGCCCCCACGCCTTCTCTCATTGCTCCTTGACCACACTTGTCCCTTGAGTTTGAAGTTCCAGGTAGAGAGAAAGAAAGGAAAGTCTTTAGGAAAGAAAGACTTCATCAAGTCAATCCCTTTCTCTTGCCTATGAACCTCATGTGGTGACATGAGTGCCTATACAAATGAACACAGATAAGTAAATGAATGTGATTTAAAAAAAAAAAGCCTAGACCAAGCTGGACAGTGGTAGTGCACGCCTTTAATTTTAGCATTCAGGAGGCAGAGGCAGGCGGATCTCTATGAGTTTGAGGCCAGCCTGGTCTACAGAGCGAGTTCCAAGACAGTCAGGGCTACACAGTGAGACCTTGTCTCAAAAAACAAAACCAGATAAACAAACAAAAAAGGCCTAGACCAATTACCCACCTTCAAATGCTGCTATGTAGGTTCAGGGGATTAAAGCCAGATGTTAAGCCCCTGTGTGCCGAACCATTTCACTGGCCCCATGGTAGCCTCCTTGCTCTAGTGTCTTGTAGTGCAGGCAAAGTGAGAATGCATATAGCAGAAAATGCTTGAAATGTTTCTGGTTTCCGCCTTAGCTAGGAAGTTAGTTATCAGTAAGGAGAGTTCCAGTTTACCTTTTAATCATTTGTCCAGGCATTGGAAAGTGGGTAATTGGTAGGTTGTAACTCTGGCTTTGATCTGGCCACTCTGGTTAAAAGATGCCCTTCCACTTGCGTATAAGAAAATACCACCTTTGAAAAAGGGGGGGGGACAGCTATATACACTCCTGAAGGCTCAGACACTACTGCAGAAGGGACTGAAAGAATGCCAGAGTAGCTGGGGGATACCTGAACTGGAGATAGTGCCACATGCCTCTATTCCCAGGACTTGGAAAATGGAGGCAGCAAGATCAGCAGTTCAAGGCCCGCCTTATCTACATAGCAAGTTCACTGCCAGTTTGAAGCATATGAGCTGTCTCAAAAAATAAACAAAAGTACCATCTTTGACCCTCAAAGAGGGGCCATTACTGATGACCCATATTCTGCTCCCTCCCTAACTACTCCACACACTTTCTTTTGAGTTAGGGTCTTATTTTATACTGGCTGAGCCAGTACTCACCATGTAGCCCACGTTGGCCTTGAACTTGAAATACTTCTGTTTCAAACTTCTTGGGATTACAGGTGAGTACGATCACATCAAGCTCCCCATTTCCTTCCTACCACAAATATTTATAATATTGGAGTAAGGAGATGAAAAAAGACTTTTTACACATCACAGATGAGGGGTCACACTTAGGCCAGGTGCTAGAAATGGGTCTGTCTATGCACTTGAGGACTCCACTGTGGCCTAGAGTAAGTTGAAGGTTCATTTTGTTGTTAAGACCAGGATTAGAAGTCAGGGTGGCTGTCAAGTCTCTGGGAGCATCCTATTCAAAATAGCAATCACAGGGCTAGGAGTGTGAGGAAGTAGTGGAGTGCTGCCTAGTACAGAGGAGGCCCTGGGTTCCATCCCCAAAGTGACCAAGTGTCAGGAACTGTGTTCACTTGGGATCCTTTGTTCTGTGAGACAGTGAAAGGTTCATGAAATCAGCCTCAGGGGCCAACTTCCATTCCAGACTTTGGCACTACTTTTCTCCTGGGGCATTAGACAACACATTTCCCCTCTCCAATCCAGAGTCCTCGTGTAATCAATGCTAAAAAGCGGTCTTAATCTCTAGGGCCACATAAGAAAATATAAGAAAAGAATTGGGAAAATGTAAAGTAGTAAAGCAAAATGAAATATTGGTTTCCTCCATTAAAAAATGTTCTAGGGGCTGGAGAGATGGCTCAGAGGTTAAAAGCACTGGCTGCTCTTCCAGAGGTCCTGAGTTCAATTCCCAGCAACCACATAGCAGCTTATAACCATCTATAATGAGATCTGATGATCTCTTCAGGTGTGCAGGCAAACACGCAGACAGAACACTGTATACATAATAAATAAATAAGTAAATATTTTTTAAAAATGTTCTAGGGCCGGGCGGTGGTGGTGCATGCCTTTAATCCCAGCACTCGGGAGGCAGAGGCAGGTGAATCTCTTTGAGTTCAAGGCCAGCATGATCTACATAGTGAGTTCCAGGACAGGCTCCAAAAGCTACACAGAGAAACCCTGTCTCGGAAAAAAAAAATGTTCTAGAAAGGACTGGGGATCTGGCTCATTTGGTCAAATGCTTGCTTAGCATGCATGAAGTCCTGAGTTCCATCCCTAACACAGAATAATCCAGGTATAGTAGAACATGATCGTAATCCCAGCAGGGAGGTGGAGGCAAGAGGATCAGGAATTCAAAGTCATCCTCAACTATGTAGTAAATTTAAGGCCAACTGGGCTACATGAGTTCCTCTCTCAAAAATGAATATATTTATGTGTGTATATGTATGTATACATATGTATGACCGTCACATGCTCATTGTAGAAGTTTTGAAAATACAGGCAACTATAAAAAATCATAAAACTTGTTTGTAATCCTACCAACATAAAGCTTACTACTGTTAACATTTTAGTATTTTATTTATATCTACTACATATTTTTTCTTATTTTTAATTTGGTATTTATAGATTACATGCAAAATTACTGATAGCATGTTAAGTATAGCACATCGCTTTTAACATTTTTTCTTATTTTAAACGTTTTTATTACATTTATTTAGTGTGAGTGTAAGCACATGTGTATGCATGTATACATGTTACTGTATGTGTGTGTGTGTGTGTGTGTGTGTGTGTGTGTAGATCAGAGGACAGTGTGTGGGAGCTGGTTCCCTCGTTCTACTGTGTGTATTGAACTCAGGTCAACAGCCTTGGTGGCAAGTGACTTTATTCACTGAGCCATCTTGACAGCTCTTATTATTTTTTAAAACTTATTTATTTTATGTACATTGGTGTCTTGTCTACATATATGTCTGTGTGAGGGTGTTGGATCCCCAGTAACTGGAATTGAACTCGGGTCCTCTGGAAGAGCAGCCAGTGCTCTTTTTTTCCCACCTGAAATTTCTGAAAGTGAAGATATCGTCACCTTTATTTTTTTAATTAAGAAATTTTTTATTCATTTTACATACCAACCACAGATTCCCCCTCTTCCCTCTTCCCACCCCCAGCCTTCTCCCCCAACCCACCCCCCATCCCCTCCTCCAAAAAGGTAAGACCTATCCTGGGGAGTCAGCAGAGCCTGGTACACTCAGTTGAGGCAGGTCCAAGACCCTCCCCTGCATCAAGGCTTGCAAGGTGTCCCACCACAGGTAATGGGCTCTAAAAAGCCAGCTCATGCACCAGCAAGCACTCTTAACCTTAACCGCTGAGCCATCTCTCCAGCTACAACAGCTCTTATTTGATTGATTGATTGAAGAGTGAGTGAGTGAGTGAGTGAGTGAGTGAGTGTGTGTTTGAGTGTGAGCACCATGGCACACTTGCAGAGATTAGAGCACAAGTTGCTGAGTTGATTTTTTCCTCCTACCATGTAGGTTACAGGGATCAGAATGGAACTCAGGTTCTCAGGCTTGGTAGCAAGTATCTTTACCCACACAGGCATCTTACTGGCTCTATGTTTTGTTCCTTTGAGACAGAACCTTGCTATGTATCCCAAGCTGGCCTCAACCTTGCAACCCTCCTGTCTCAGCCTCCCAAGTGCTAGGCTTCTAGGTGTATACCACCACACCTGGTTTACTATATATTTTAAATGAAAATGGAATAATGCTGTACATACCTACTTTTTCTATTTTGTTTTGTTTGTTTATTTGTTTTTCTGAGACAGGGTTTCTCAGTGTAACATTCCTGGCTGTCCTGGAACTCACTCTGTAGACCAGGCTGGCCTCAAACTCAGAGATCCACCTGCCTCTGCCTCCCGAATGCTGGGATTAAAGGTGTGTGCCACCACTGCCAGGCTACTCTGACATTCTTTCAGTCCCTTTGCTAGTGGTCCCTGAACCTAACTGTATAATTTAAATGAACTCAATTGGCCTAGGAGGGTACCTCATAGATGGAATGCTTTCCTAGCAATGGGAGGCCCTAGTTATATTTAATTAATATTTTTAGATTTGTTTTTATGTTTTATGTGTATGGGCTTGGGAGGTAGAGGCAGAAGGATAGCCATGAGCTTTAAGCCAGTCTGAGATAAAGTAAGACCTTTCTCAAAAAAAGTAACATTTCTTTTGGCAGCACATATCCTAAAACTGAAATGATAGAGAAGATTAGCACAGTTCCTATGTAAGGATATCACACAATTATGAAGAGTTCCATATATGTGTATACTTTAAAGAAGTCTGTCTACATTAAAAGAACTCTATTTATTTATTTTTGGTTTTCTGAGACAAGGTTTCTCTGTGTAACAGCCCTGGCTGTCCTGGAACTCACTTTGTAGCCCAGGCTGGCCTCCAACTCACAGAGATCCACCTGCCTCTGCCTCCCGAGTGCTGGGTTAAAGGCGTGCGCCACCACCGCCCGGCCGGAACCCTTTTTTGATTTATTTTATTTTGTATGTATGCTTGTTCTGCCTTCATTTATGCCTAGGCACCAGGTGTGTGCCTGACGCCCATGGAGGCCAGAAGAAGGTATCAGATTCCAAGGTCCTGGAGTTACAGACAGATGTTAGCTCTCCTGTGGGTGCTAGAAATTGAACTGAGGTCCCCTGGAGCTGTAAAGACAGTTGACAGCTGACAGGGCAGCAAGTGCTCTCAACTACTGAGACATCGCTCCAGCCTGAGTTCCATGTATTTTTAAGAAACAAACTGATTTTTTAAAAAGGCTTTCCTAAACACTCTGATACTGAGTTTAAGTGAAACAAATAAATATTAGGATGTAGAGTTCAGTATTTAAAATTACTCTTCTTGGGCTGGGAGTGCAGCTCAGTTGGTAGTCATGCCCTGGCATGGGTAAAGCTCTGGATTCTGTCCCTAACACGGTACAAACCGGGGATGGTATTCCATGCCTGCAACCGCAGCACTTGAGAGGTGGAGGCAGGTAGAACAAGAGTTCAAGGTCATCTTGGTTACACAGCTAGTGTATGATCAGCATGGACTACAGGACAGCCTATCTGAAAGAGCCAAAAGAGAAAGGAAGGGAAGGACAGAGGATAGGTCATGTTGAATTTTTTCTAGTTGATTATCCATTTGTTTTTTATTTTTCAACTTTGTTGTTGTCATGTGATAGTGTGTGTGTGTGTGTGTGTGTGTGTGTGTGTGTGTGTGTGTGTGTG
>CABHPH010137713.1:10629-35426 GCA_902168325.1 Peromyscus nudipes
GTGTGTGTGTGTGTGTGTGTGTGTGTGTGTGTGTGTGTGTGTGTGTGTATACTAGAGTATATGTGTATGGAGGTCAAAGAACAACTTTGTGGAGTCAGGTTTCTCCTTCCACCTGTACGTGGGTTCCAAGGATTGAACTTGGCTCATCAGGCTTTCCAATCAAGTGTTCTTGCTTGCTGAGTCATTGCACTGGAATTTTTTTTTTTGAGACAGGGTCTTGCTACATAGCTAAGGCTGGTCTCAAATTCCCTGTGCAGCCTAGGTTGTCCTCAAATTCAGGATGATCCTCCTGCTTTAGCTTTTCTAATGTCAGGATTATAGGCAAGTGCCACCACTCCCACTTTATTGGCTATTAGAATTGACTATATACTGGGCATAATGGCACACACCTTTAATTCCAACATTCTGGAGGCAAGGTCTGGAGGATCTCTGAGTTCGAGGCCAGCCTGGTCTACAAAAATGGTTCCAGGACAGCCAGGGCTACACAGAGAAACCAAAAACTTAAATTTTTTTAAATTGCCAATTTGTGTCCTTTGACTGTTTTTGTTTTTGTTTTTGTTTTTGTTTTTTTTTTTTGGTTTTTCGAGACAGGATTTCTCTGTGTAGCTTTGGTGCCTGTCCTGGATCTTGCGCTGTAGACCAGGCTGGCCTCGAACTCACAGAGATCCTCCTACCTCTGCCTCCTGAGTGCTGGGATTAAAGGCATGTGCAACTGCTGCCCAGCCTTTGACTTTTTTCTATGAGGTGCTCATCTTTTCCCGTAAACTTGTAAAACTTTCAGGGTTTTTTTTATTAAGACATCCTGAGCTGGAGAGATAGCTCAAAAGTTAAGAGCTCTTGCTACTTTTCTAAGAGAACCTGAGTTGACCCATGTCAGGTGGCTTTTGACTATATATGACTCCAGCACTAGGAAACCCAATATCCTCCTTCTGGCTCCTGTGGGGACATACAAACATTTTTAAGAAAAGACGTTTTAGAGCAAGAAAGATGCTCAGTGATTACGAGTACATGCAGTCCTTGAAGAGGTCCCCAGTCTGGTTCCCACCACCCATATCAGGTGACTCACAACCATCCACCTGTATGAACTCCAGCTCCAGGCAGATCTGATGCCTCTGACCTTCAGAGACACTCACATACATGGGTACATACCCACACGTGCATCATACACATAATTTAAAAATTAAAAAATTTTAAAATAAATAATTTATGTTTTCGCCGGGTGATGGTGGTGGCGGCGGCGGCGGCGGCGGCGGCGGCGGCGGCGGCGGCGGCACACGCCTTTAATCCCAGCACTTGAGGCAGAGCCAGGTGGATCTCTATGAGTTCGAGACCAGCCTGGTCTACGGTGCGAGTTCCGGGACAGACTCCAAAACTATGCAGAGAAACCCTGTCTTGAAAAACCAAAAAAAAAAAAAAAAAAGTTTTATGCTTTTATATAACTAAATCTACTTCATCCTTCACTGTTCCTTCATTTACCTTTAAACCTAAAACAACTTGCCCTACTTCCAAGATCAGATCACAAGTACATTCACCTATTTTCTTCTAGATTGTTTATGGCCTTATTTTTGGTTTTTTTGTTTGTTTGTTTGTTTGTTTGGTTTTCAAGACAGGGTTTCTCTGTGTAGCTTTGGCTGTCCTAGAACTCAATCTGTAGCCCAGGCTGGCCTGGAACTCAGAGATCTGCCTGGTGAGGCCTTTCTTGATCACTTTAGGCCATAGTAGAGAACAATAAGCTTTTATTTAACACAGAGTCTTAAGTAGCTCAGACGGGATTTGAATTCACCAGGCAGATAAGGGTGACCTTGAACATCTGATCTTCTTGTCTCTATGTCCTAAGTGCTGGGATTGCAGGCATGCCCCACCATATCTGGTTTATGGGATGTTAGGGATCAAACTTAAGACTTGTGATGATAAGCAAACACTCTTCAGACTGAGTTATCTCCAGCCCAAGAATGGCCTTTAAAGTCAAAGGAAGCTGGAACCAAGTCTCTGCTTCATTCTTTACTTACTTCCTAGCTGTGTGATCAAAGGCATCTTCAACTTTGTCTATAATGGGATACCAAGGCCTGCAAGATGGCTCTGAAGGTAAAGGTACTTGCTACTAAACCTGATCTGAGTCCAATTCTGGGGACTGGTAGGAGAAAACTGACTCCCAAAAGTTGTCCTTTGGTCTTCACAAGTGCTGTGCTCCATAAACAAACAAACAAACAAATAACGAAATAAATAAATGTATTTTTTTTTTTTTTGGTTTTTCGAGACAGGGTTTCTCTGTGTAGCTTTGCGCCTTTCCTGGAGCTGACTTGGTAGCCCAGGCTGGCCTCACACTCATGGAGATCTGCCTGGCTCTGCCTCCCAAGTGCTGGGATTAAAGGCGTGCGCCACCACCGCCTGGCAATTAAATGTAATTTTAAAGAGGAGATATGAGCTGAGCATAGTGGTACATACCTACAATCCCAACACTAGGGAGGTAGAAGCAAGAGGATCCATTTTTTTTCTTTTTCTTTTCTTCTTTTTTGTTGTTCTTGTTGTTTTATTTTATTTTATTTCATTTTTTGGTTTTTTGAGACAGGGTTTCCACATGTAAACAGCCCTGGCCATCCTGGAACTTACTCTGTAGACCAGGCTGGCCTTGAACTCAGAGATTTGCCTGCCTTTGCCCCACAAGTGCTACAATTAAAGACATGCACCACCACTGCCCAGTGAGGGTCAGTTTTTCAAGACATTCTCAGCCATATAATGTTTCAGGGAAATCTGGGCTATGTATGAGACTCTGTCTCAAACTCACACCCCCAATTAAGATACTAATAGTTTCCAATCTATGGCATTGTTTTTTGTTTGTTTGTTTTTGTTTTTTAACAAAAACATCGACGTTTAATCCCCCACACCAAACATTGATACTAGGCTGATTTCCCATATGACATTATTTTCTACTCTAAGTATGGCATTGTTTTAATGACTAAATCATGTATGTAGAAGAGCCAACCAGACACCTCCGACATAGTGTTCAGAAAACATCGGCAAGCTGGACATGGTTGCTCATGTCTGTAATCTGACCACTTAAAAGACAGAGGCAATGCATGTACTCGTGCACATGCTTGCAGGGCCCGCAGCGGCCATTGGATCCACTGGAACAGGAGTGAATGGATTGCTGTGTACTGCCATGTGGGTGCTGGGAACTAAATCCATGTCCTCTCCAAGAACAGCAAATGCTCTTAACTTCTGAGCCACCTCTCTATCTCCCACCTTCTTTAAGAATTCAGTACTGTACCCAAAAAGGAAGAGGCTGTGAAACCTAGGGAAGGTCCCTCCAGGGAGGCAGTGGAGGAAGCCCTGAGTCTGTGTGAGCTGTTGACATGGCTACGTCACAGGCCCAGCCATAGAGCCATGGGAAAATGGCAAAGCTGTCTCTTCAATCCAGGTGAGGCTCAGAGAGACGGCAAAGCCTTCCTCAGGAGTCTGAGTGCAAATGTTGACAGTGTGAACTGGAAATGGACACCACAGCTATTCCCTCTGAAGAGTCTGTTCCGACCAAGATCAGCTAAGCCTGCCTCCTGATCCCCCTGTACACCATAACCCCTGCCTTTCTGTTCAACTGTATGTAATAAACACCCTGGGCTTCTGGAGAAAAAAAAGACTGAGGCAAGACGATCTAGAGTTAGTTTGAGGCAGGCTGGCTTTACATAGCAAGACTTTATCTAAAAAAAGGGAGGGGGCAACTGGCTCTGGCATGGTGGCACCCAACCACTTAAAAGACTGAGGGAAGACGATCCAGAGTGAGTTCAAGATCAGCTTTTTTTTTTTTTAGACTATGTAGCTGGGCGGTGGTGGCGGCGCACGCCTTTAATCCCAGCACTTGGAAGGCAGAGCCAAGTGGATCTCTGTGAGTTTGAGGCCAGCCTAGTCTACAGAGCGAGATCCAGGACAGGCACCAAAACTATACAGAGAAACCCTGTCTCAAAAAAAAAAAAACAACAAACAACAAACAAACAAAACCACTGGGGGCTGGAGAGATAGCTCAGTAGTTAAGAGCACTGACTGCTCTTCAGAGGACCTGGGTTCAATTCCCAGCACCCACATGGCAGCTCACAACTGTCTGTAACAATGCACATCAAATGAAAATAAATAAATTTTTTAAAAAATGAAATCTAAATAAATAAATAATTAAAAAAGGCAGCAACAGGCCCTCGCATGGTGTCGCACACCTTTAATTCCAGTGCTTGAGATCTCCATGAGTTTGAGTTCGAGGCCAGCCTGGTCTACAAATCGAGTTCCAGGACAGCCAGGACTACACAGAGAAACTCTGTCTCAAAAACAGAGAAAAGAAAGTATATGTGTTGGGGTGTGGTATGTGTACATGAGGTGCCTTCATAGATGGCCTCAGATTCCACTGGAGCTGGAGTTACATGTAGTTGTAAGCCACCTGATGTAGGTGTGGAGAACCAAACTCAGGCCTCGTGCAAGAGCTGTTTGTGCTCTTAACCACTGAGCAATCTCTCCAGCACTGACATTCCTGGTTTAGATTGCTCAGTATCCCAATGCCCTGATGATTGACAGTAAATCCACTGACAGCTAGGTCAAAACATGTCACCCAGAGCTTGCCTAGCCCGATGCTAGAGTTCCCTCTGGACTTTGGGACTTTAGCATTTACTGTGCTTCAGGGGAGAACATCAATAAATCCTGGTGGTATCTGTGTCCAGGTGTACAGAATAGCAGCAAGTCTTTGGAGGGAACCCTAATGTCATGGCAGCCTAAGCAAGTTAGGCATGTGACAGGGACTATTATTCCCTTTTTCTGAGGCTGACTCTTTATGATTTTTGTTTGTTTGTTTGGTTCTGGTTTTGGTTTTTTTTGTTTTGTTTTTTTTTTTTTTTTAGCTGAGGATCGAACCCAGGGCCTTTCTAGGCAAGCGCTCTACCACTGAGCTAAATCCCCAACCCTGGTTCTGTTTTTGAGACAGGGTCTCATGTAAATTAGACTGGCCTCAAGCTTTGTAGATGAAGAGAGCCTTGAACTTCTGATTTTTCTGCCTCCAATTCTTGCCACCATGCCTGGTTCTCTCTGGTGATGGTGTTAGAACACAGGACTTCATACATATTAGGGGAGTACTCTACTAACTGAGCTATTTCTCTGCCTTGATCTTCACAGATTTGGTCACAATGAGATCCCAGAGAGCTTTCAGCAAACTCTTCGTATGCTTTCATTAGGATTAGATGCTATAGCTTGCAACCAAGAGCTTGACTGAGCAGCTCAGCGGTAGAGCACATGATTAGTATGTGTTCAGCCTTAGGATCAGTCCCTGGAAGAAATCACTAACTGGTTATCATTATGCCACTTTTATTACTTTCTTTGGTAATGACATGAGGTGCTAACTTGTTTTCCTCAAATATTCACATATCCCCAAACCATTCATTAAGTCATACATTCTTCTCCACTGATTTGAAATGGGTGAAATTTCCCCTTAAAAATCAACTCTTGCTCCAGGATTGTCCCTTTGACCCCATTCTTCCTAGAACTCCAGTGGGTTGTTCTTCTTTTGTGGAGCCCAGACCTGCCTGCTCCAGACCAAAGCTTCTGGCTAAGGACTAGCTACAGTCTCCTTTGTCCTGAAGCTAAAGTGCTGCCATGCAGGAACAGGCCTGCCGAGCTTCATGCCCCCCATAGTAAACCATCTACTTGATGGTTCTTGACTCAGGTTAGAGAAACTCAAAGACATAATTTCGAAGAGTTTACTTAGAAATGGCCCAAGGAAAGCCCTAGCTTTCTTCTCCATCCCCTCACTGGCTCCTTATATTTCTTACACTCATCACCACTCAGCTGGTATACAGTATCCTTCATCCTGACCTGGGCCCCTAAGGCCTGACAGTGGCTATAGTGCTTACCTACCTCCTGGCCTACTCTTTAGGTGACAGTAAAACTGAGTTAAAAGCTGGACCTGGTGGCACACAGTTGCCTCTCTAGCATTCTGAAGATGGAGGCAGGAGGACCTCATGTTCCAGGTCAGCTTGGAGTAAATAGCAAGAAGCTGACCCTGACCTCACATACGCACCAAAAACTGAGTTTACAGGCTAGAGATGTAGGTCAGCTGGTAGAATACTTGCCTAGCATGCATGAAGCCCTGGGTTCCATCTCTAGCATCATATAAAAGTAGGCATGGTGGTGCACACCTGTACGCCTAGAACTTGGAAAGGAGAAAGAGACAGGAGGATCAGAACTTCGATGATACCTTTGATTACATATAGTGAGTTCTGGCCAATGTGAGATTCATGAGATCTGTCTCCAAAACAAACACGTGAGTGTTGCCCCAGCTTTGGAGGTGCTAACTCTACCTGGTAGAGGAGAAACATAACTAGCCTCCAAAGACTTCTTCAAGAAGATTTCATTTGAGCATGGGCTCAGAAGACAGGCTAGAGCCTGGGAACAGGAAATATCATGAGCTGAAAGAGGGGATGGTCCTCTGAGGCTAAAGTTACATTGGTGTACACATGGCACCAAAAGATCTGAAGATGCCTTAGCTTTCATTAAGTGTAAGGACAATGTTCGGCAGTACATGCACCAAAATTGGAACATGGAGGTGAGCGTGACCCCTGTGCAAGAATGACAAGTGAATTTGTGAGGCATTTGGTATTTTTATTACTTTGTATGCTAGGTAAAAATTAACTTTTCAAAGTGTAAGGACAGACATCTGTGGAAATGTCTAAGTAAAAGTAGAGATCCCAATCAATTCCTTGGGAAATCATTGAATATGAATGTGGAGGATGGGAAACATGTGGTTCTGTAATTGTCTTTGGCAAGGACCTCTGTCATTAAGGGCATTGCTGAGGTGGTCATGGATAAAGAACAAAGGAAACGGTAGGCCTGGGAGCTTTGAAAAAGCAACAGGAATCTACACAATGAACAATTATGTGATCACTAAGATAATGTTTACAAATATCAAGGAAATTACCATTGCAATTTTAGGTTAAAAAGCAAGCTATAAAATTATGTATTAAGTTTAATCACAAACTATCTATCTGAGGAAAATATGCATTTTTTAAAAATGACTGGGGGGCCAGGGATGTAGCTCAGTTAGTAAAGTGTTTGCCCAGCATGCACAAAGCTCTGGGTTCAATCCCCAGCACTATATTAAAAAAAAAAAAGACATGATGCATACCTGTAATTCTAGTAGTGAGAAGTTTGAGGCAGGAGGATCAGAAGTTCAAGGTCATCCTTAGCTACATAGTAAGTTCCAGACCACACTGTCCTATATGAGACTCTGCCTCCCCCACCTCTCCAAAAAGAAAAGACAGGAAGTAGTGGTGCACACCAACAATCTCAGCACTGGGGAGTCTGGCACAAGAGGATGGAGAGTTTGGGGGTAGCCTGAGCTACACAGTAAGACTCAAAAAAATAAAACAAAACCAAGCAAAAACTGGAAGAAAATGCACCAAAATGTTGACAGCAGTTGATTGTCTTTGAATAGTGGCCACATAATAACATACCTGCAAAAAAGTAAGAGAACTGGGTTCTATGTTTGGCTTTTTTGGCATAAATTCTCAACATATCTGTGCATAAGGACTCTAGACGTATCACTATGATTCCTACTTTACAATGAGAAAAGTGAGGCTCCCTAACTAAAATCCACATAGCTAGCTGAGTGTGATGGCTCACACCTCTACTTTCAGCATTTGGGAGGCTGAAGCAGGGGTATTGCCATAAATTCAAGGCCAGCCTAAGCTGTACAATGAGTTCCAGGTCAGCATGAGCTACAGTAAGACCTCATCTCAAAAATATAAACACACATACAAAATCTACATAATTCACAAGTGGCCAAAATAAAATTATTGATTATATTTTGGCTGAGGCTATAGCCTAGTTGGTAGAGTGTTTGCCTGGTTTGCACAAAGCTCTGGGTTCCATCCTCAGCACTGCATAAAACAGGTATGACATGGCATGCCTGAATTCCAGCACTTTGGAGGAAGAACTAGGAGGATCAGAAATTCAAGGTAATTCTCAGCTACATATGGAGTTTGAGGCCATCCTGGGCTACACAGTGATTCTCTGCTTCAGTCAACAGCAACAATGAACAAATGGAAACATTCTCTCCTGCTCTATAGAGTTTGCAACCTCTTCCTTTAAAAAGAAAATTTTTGAGGCAGGGTCTCACTGTGTGGTTCTGCTGGCCTATAACTTGCTTATGTAGACCAGACTGCCTTTGACTCATAGACATCTGCCTGCCCCGCCTCCTGAGATTTAAAAGGCCTCTGCTGCCATATACCAGGTTTCAATATCTGTCTTTCTTTCTTTCTTTTCCTTTTTCTCTTTCTCTCTGTTTCTATTTCTTTGGGGTGGGGTTTTTCCCAAGATGGGGTTTCTCTGTGTAACAACCCTGGCTGTCCTGGAACTTGCTCTGTAGACCAGGCTGGCCTCGAACTCAGAGTTCCCCCTGCCTTTGCTCCTCCCCCACCCCAAATGCTGGGATTAAAGGCATGTGCCACCACTGTCGGCCTCAATGTCTTTCTTAGTGGAGCAGAAGGTCCTGGTGGGAAAGGACGCTGTGCCTAGTCCTGAGTACAAAGGGATGCTCAACGCTGAACAGACATTTGAAGAGTAAAACACGGATAGGACAATTGAGTAACAACCACAGACTGTTTGATTGTGGTGAGGGGATTGCCTTTCCACTAGAATATGGGAAAGGATGCCATTCGGTCTGCAGCCTATTTTTTTTTTTTTTTTTTTTTGGTTTTTCGAGACAGGGTTTCTCCGTGTAGCTTTGCGCCTTTCCTGGAGCTCACTTGGTAGCCCAGGCTGGCCTCGAATTCACAGAGATCCGCCTGACTCTGCCTCCCGAGTGCTGGGATTAAAGGTGTGTGCCACCAACGCCCGGCTGCAGCCTATTTTGTAATTTGCTCCCATTGCCCTAAGAAATCCAGCCAGCCACTTCTCAAAATTACATCTCTAGCCTTGATTTTATAAGTCAAGACCTAAAGCTGGTAGCTGTCATGTCCCCCTCTGCAGTGAAATACACTCACGTTTGTAAGACCCCAACTTCTAGTACAGTTGGGGGTCGGCCAGAAGAAAGGCTGTAAGGTTCGAGAACTACAGGGTTCTTGGGGACCTTAGTAAAACCCCTGTGGATAAATAGAGAGTAGAACATATTTTTGCAAATTAAGCAAGACATCAGATAAAGTAATTCATATGATTAAGATGTCAAGAAGAGAGGAGTAAGATATCCAAGGAATACCTGGCTTGCTCGTAAGGACCTAGATTCTGAATTTGGAGAGCCTGTCTGGTTGGTCAATCCCAGAAAGGAATGTTAAGGCCACATGTGTGATGAGAGAGGAGGGCAATGCCAGGGCAGAGACTTAAGTGCCTTTGGGCCATACTCACTGAGTGGGTGGTCACCTTCTCTCCTTGTGGGGCAGGGGGACTGGGGACAGACAGGATATTGACTTCATTTCCTCCTGGCCCGCACTTCCTCAATGGAAAAAGCAGGCCGAGCAACATTTTCATTGAATTGGTAGCACTTTGGAAAATTATAGCCAATTCCCAGTAATCAGCACCAACGAGGGGCCAGCAGTAGGGTCTGCAATTAGATAAAGAAAAATAGCAATGTTTACAGTTCAATTTGTTTTAAAATGACAGATTTCCTTTTATAACTGTGAACCAATGAAGGTTCAACTAGAAGGGATCTGTCTTTGCTCCAGCCCTTCTCCTCACCTTCACTCCACCTGTCCCTACAGCCATCCTCTGTACTCCAGAACTCTTATTAAGCCTTGCTCAAATGCTGCCTCCTTCTAAAAAACCTTCCTGTTCTTCTGTTGCTTCTCCGTTCTCCCTGTTCTCTCTGGCACTTGGTATAGCCCCTTTCACAGGCAACTTTTTCTGCCTATCTGTGGCCCGTCTCTTTTCACAATGAAAGCTTCCAGAAGGCAGGCTGCAGTGTTTTGTCCATTTCTGCAAGTCCTTGCACTTAGCACTCTGCCTGGCACAGTTAAACTCCTACCCAAACCTTCGCTTGTTGTTGCTCAGTGAACCCTGGGTCTCATGTCCCAGTGGACCTGAGGGGTACTCTAAGGTCAGGGGGATTCCAGATTCCAAGGGCCGGAGGACACCCCCCACCCCGCGCGCGCCCCCGCGCGCGCAGATAACAGAGAATTGCCTGTATTTTGCAAGCTAAAAAGGAGTGGTATTTACCGGGCCCAATTACAGCCCATTTTGTTGTTCGGGGAGTGGGAAGTGTCAAACCTAACCCAGTAGACAGTGTGATCTAGAAGAAGAAAGGGCTTCTTAGGCTGGCGAACAGACCCTGCAGTCCCCATTTGGTCACTGGGCCCCCTAAGTGTGAGACCAGAGTTGAGGTGAGGAGAAGGAAAAAGAGGGAGAAGGCCCGCGGCATGGAGCCCCTCCTTTCTGCTGTTACTCCTTTCACCTCTGGTCCGTGCCTCCATGCCGGCCTCCCTCTGGGCTCTTGGGCTCTTTGTTGGTCTGTCTGTCCGCTTTTTTTCTCCTCCTCCTCCTTCTCCTTCTCTCTCTCTCTCTCTCTCTCTCTCTCTCTCTCTCTCTCTCTCTCTGTTCACGTGACCGCCTGCTCGCAAAGGCTCCGATCACCTCTTCCTGAGGCAGCACCTTTCAGCTGGTAACAGGAGATAGTCGGTGTCGGAGGCAGGATGGGTTTTCTTCCTCCGCTTTTTTCCTCGGTGCGTTCTCCGGGTAGCTCTGGAGGCTTCTTGCTGCTTGATCTCTAGCCCTCCACCTCTCCAGCCTCTCCCAGCCCCCATAGTGCTCTCGCCCTCTCCATTCCCCTCCCCCGCGGGCCCTCCCTAGGCAGCCAGCCCCCTTTGGGGAGAAGGCTTTTGCGCAGGGGATAGATAAAAGGGCCTGCACCGACTCCGGAGCACCCCTTTGCAGCGACCCACCACGTGGGCCCTCCCTCCTCACAACCGGCAGCCTTCTCGTTCTCTTCCCCAGCCAGAGGACAGGAGTTCAGTCCTTCTGGCAACCTTTTTGGCCCGGTTCGCGCCAATTGCCCTGCCTTGGGTGCCGAGCCTCTGGGTGCTTCGAATACCAAAGAATGCATAGAGCGCTGGTCCGGGGAGATGCTCCTGAGTGCAGAAGCAGCTCACTTGGTTCCTCAGGCTGGAAAATATCCGGCTTAAGGGAGGAGACTCGAGCTCCAGTTTCAGAACGCTCCTAGTCCTGGGTGGGGAGGCTTGGGGAGGGGTGTGTGACAGTATCTCCAGCCTCAGGAGCCTTGAGTCTGATGGGAGATATGTACTGTGTCTCCACGTTGCAGTCCTAACCGAATAAGGATGAATTCAAAAGTGAGATGACTGAATAGCGACCCATTCCTGTAATCCCAGATCTCCGGAGGCTGAGACAGGTAGATAGAGTTCCAGGCCAAACTGATCTACATAGCAAGACCCTGTGTTTAATAATAATAATAATAATAATAATAATAATAATAATAACTATAACTGGGATGAAAATGCCTTGTAAAATGAGAGCCGAACCTATGTATTGGTGAACTCTTGGCAGAACCATATATTGTGTCTCCCTGACATTATGCCCAGCACTTACTGAGGTAGCCCACTTCAACCTGCCACTAGTGACATCACTTGACCCCACTACCACAATTTGGAATCAAAACTGAACTCCCTTTATGTAGATGGGTAAAATTTTAATCAAGTGCGCCAGGCAAAAGCATTTCCACAGCTGCTTCTCTGTAAATGGAAGCTCTTAGCTTAGAGGCTACTGCCAGGGTGCTTACCTGGCACTACATGACAGTAGTAGGCATTTTAGATACTATGGTGGGACTATTTATCTGACACACACACACACACACACACACACACACACACACACACACGCAGCTGGCCACTTAATGCTATTTTAGTCAATAAAACTAAGTCCCCTCAGGGGATATTGCCTGTAGCCACAGCTACACTTACTCTACATTGGTGCATATCCCTGGCCAATCCCATATCAAATGACCCAAATGCTGCATGGGGAAGGGTGCCAGAAGGAATTCCATCTCTCCAGGATCATGGGGAGATGACTTGTGAAGTGCCCTGGGCCTGATATGTACCAAATACAATAGTACTTGTTTGCAACAAAAACTAATAAAAATGGTCACCACGGCTATTTTTTGAGCTCTTCCAAAGTGCCAAGTGTATAGCACATATTATATTGAATCAAACAACAGTCTCATATGGTAGGTACTATTATTGTCCCTGTTTGGCAGATAACAAAAGCTATGGCTCAGAGAAGGCCATAGGATTTAAAGAGGTTGCATGGTTGACTAATGGCAAAGCTGAGTTTGGAATCCAGGTCTAGCCAATGCCCAGCTCCAAGTGTTTAACCATTATACTATCCTATCTGTTTCTTACATGGAATGATTCTAAGACTCTCCTAGAAGGAATATCGTGAGTTGGGGGCATTTTCTGGAAACTGGCCATTTAAAATGTGTTCAGTAAGCTGGGTGGTGGTGGTGCACGCCTTTAATCCCAGCACTGGGAGGCAGAGGCAGGTGGATATCTGTGAGTTCGAGGCCAGCCTGGGCTACAGAGTGAGTTCCAGGAAAGATTCCAAAGCTATACAGAGAAACCCTGTCTCGAAAATAAATAAAATAAAATAAAGTGTGTTCAGTGGAGGAGGGCAGAAGGGACAAAGTAATCTTGCTGGCTGTTTAAATGTCATAGATCTTCTAATGAAAGTCCAGACTCCTAGATTCCTAACCTAGACATTCTACCTGCCCAGGCCCAGAGAAGTCATCCCACTTCTGGTTTCTGTCTTCTGGGTAGTAGTGAGGTTTGTAGGATGCCAGGCCCGGGGTGAGCTTCTGGGAGGCAGTGTTGTGGGGATAGGCTTGATAATAGACCCCCACTGCCCTACCCCCAGTCTTCCCCAAAGGGAGGACAAATAGGTCCATTGATTGGAAACTCTCCCAAAGGGCATTAGAGTAATGACTCTGGACTGTGTGATGCCCACACCCCCTTTGACCTCCTGACTGACCCCTGCCCTGGGAAGTTCCAAAGGCCACAAATCTCAGTTGCTTGTGGGCCATGTGGTTTGTGGCTGCTTGTAGTTTTGGAGGGGTCTGGGAAACAAGGGGGGTAGGGGACACTGCTTCTCACTGTGCTGGATTTTCAAGAGAACTAGCAAAGGGAAGGCAGGGCTCCTTCCAAATCCTGCCAAGACACACTGCAACTACTGATATGGGCTCCATCATTTATTTTTGAAAGCAGCAGGGCTCTGTGCTTATTTGCATAAATGTTTTCACTGCCTGCCATATATTGGGTTGGGAGAAGGGTACCAAGACCCAGAACAACATGCATAACAGATTTGTAATTAGGCAGCTTCGTCCTGCCTCTGAATGTGTACTCTAACCAAGCAAGCAAACATGGCCACTCACCCTCTGTGCTTACTTTCAAAAGTCCCCCAAGATGCAAAGCCCACCATCCAGGCTGTGTGGCAGTTCTTACCACTAAAAGAATCCTTCCAAGCCAGGTGTGTAGGTGGATGGGTAGACAAGGCAGAATTTTGACCAAGAAAAGCTTGGAGGTCTAAACTCCTAATTTCTAGCATTAGAAAAAGAAACATACATTGAGTACTTTCTATATGCCAGCACTATTGTGGTCACTAAGCTGAGATGTCAAGGCCATCTCCATCATTTGAATACTCATGACCTAACACAGGTGACAGAAACAATAAAATATGCCACCAAAACTAAAGTAACAGAGGATTAATAAAGTAACATTCAGCCATTTGAAGTGGGGATCTAGAGAGACTGGGTGGGGAATATGGCTGCTTAATCTGATCCTAAGCATCAACCCCATTCCTATTTTTTGTTTTTTGTTTTTTGTTTTTTTGTTTTTCGAGACAAGGTTTCTCTGTGTAGCTTTGCGCCTTTCCTGGAACTCGCTTTGGAGACCAGGCTGGCTTCGAACTCGCAGAGATCCACCTGGCTCTGCCTCCTGAGTGCTGGGATTAAAGGCGTGCGCCACCACCGCCCGGCCCCATTCCTATTTTTAAACCACGTTTTAATATCTATTACTAGCTCCCTGTGTGAGTTCAGCAAGAGATTAAGCCCTTTGGGTGGCCTCAGTTTCTTAACTTTCAAAATGGGAGCAATAGACTGAGTAAGGTTGCTTCCATTTAAAATCTGGAGTTTGAGGAGCTCAAGTTCAAGGCCAGTCTGGAATCCGTGGTGAATTCCAGACCAGCTGGAGTTACAAAGCAAGACTCTAAATAAACAAACAAATAAATAAATAAATAATCAAACAAATAGAAAAATAAAATAGACGGGCAGTAATATGTGAAGCAGGCCCCTGTATCTTATTTTGCCTGGCCCCATATTCAACATCTATCCCTGAAGTGAGTTGAGGGAAAGCATACCACCAATTTCCTTAAGATTCCAAGTAAACATGTTGCAGAGCTAAAGAGTAAGGAAAACTGAGAACGGGAGGGTGACAGGAGTTACAAGGGAGGTTCGGGTGTGCGCAGGGTGTGTGTGTGTGGTCCCAAAGGAAGACAAGAGGTAGAGTTCGGAGTTAAACTTCTCTTCTGATACATTGTTATGTATCAAATCATCCTTCCCAAACCTTTCCTCTCTCCCACTGGTGAGGCAACAAACCGCGGTAATCTATCTTGAGGACCAGGGAACCTGGAACGGAGCTGCCCTTTTCGACCTCTTCCCCTCATTGATTGGCATCGCCTTCATTTCTCTAAGGCGTCCAGTGGAGCATTTGCCTGCATTTTTTTCTGTTATTAAATTCCAAACCCACTTTGGGAGAGAAGACTGCCAGCTGCATTAAGTTTTGTCTTCGCTGAGCAAGGATAGACTTCCTTTTACTGGCCCTAAACTACTCCCTTTGGAGCTTCAGCGGGGCTAGAGAGCTCTGGTCCTGGACAGGGCCAAGCAGGCTGCCGTGCCCCTTCAGGATTTCCTGCACTTGGCAAGGCGAGGTCGGCTCGAACTTCGGCCTGCGAAGAAAGCAACTCCGCTTCCCTTTAAAAAGCAGAAACTCCTAGCCCACGCCCACGCCCACGCCCCTCGGGCTCCCCCCACCCCGCTCAGGCTCCTCCCACAGCCCTCGGTGTTGGGGGCCTCCCAGCCACCTGCCCGATGCCCATCCCACGGAGCTAAGCGTGATCGCGGGAGAAGGAAGCGGAGCTCGCGCCCACACCGGCCCGGTGCCCGCTGCTGCGAGCAGCTCGCCTACTCTTGGCCGTCTGCGCTTACCCAGCATGCACTTCCAGGCCCTGAGCTATCTCGGAGCCGCAGCCCTTAGGGTCAGAGCAGCCTGAAGAAACAGGAAGTTTGGGACGGTCTTAGTCTTGGGGCCCATGGCAGGCCCTTCTCTCAGTGCTGCCTGTCTCCCCCACCCCACCCCACCCCGCCCTCTCCCTCTGGCGCACTTCCCTGGGGTCTATTTCGGGGGCTGGCCTGAACTCCAAAAATCCAGATGTGTTAGGGGGTCATTCAAGGCACAATCCCAGGGTTCTCTTCGTGGTAGCATCCTTAGGCTTTACAGATCGAGGGATGTACAGGATGGGGGAGAGAATGCTCTAGTCCTGATAAAGTGGTAGTCCTGAGGGTGGGGAAGGGCAGAGGCGTTTTGAGTGAGGGTAGGGACTGGAGATTCATTTTACACGGGCCATCTCTTGGGTGAATAGGGCAATGGTTAGAACTTGCTGCAGAATCCAGAGACTGTCCCTTCTGCCCTCCTTCGAGTTATAGTTAGCTTCCCTCTAACCTGTCCTCCATACTAACTAGAGCCTCCCCAGCCTATCGGGGACCATCTCACAATTCAGCACTGCCATTCACTAGGAGTGCCTGGCAAGTTAGAGGGGATCCCCGAAGCAGCCCTATTCTTAGTGCAGAGAACACAAAAGACATGCTCATTGAAGATGATCTCCATCTACACACTATTTGGACAGGCAGGAAGGACTGGATTCTCAGTCCCTGGGCCTCCCTCTCAGTCCCCACCCTTACCTCCACATTAGCTAAACTGGTGACACAAACACCCTCAATTGTCACCACTATCCCCAACTTGAACTTCTCTCTGACTTAAAGCTGAGAGGGGTAAGGGAGGCAGTTGGTCCCAGTGAGCTGTTTTGATACCAGCGTGCCATTTGGCCAATCCCTCTCTGGTTGTGCAGAGAGGCCATTTGTGCAGACACACTGGTTCTCTTCCCATAGCCTCATTCTTCCATCCGGGACTTCTTCCTTGCTCATTAGAAGTTTCCAGGTTCTCATGGGTGATTTCCACTCTGAAACTTCCTAGCTTTGTTGAGAGGAGGTGGCTAGGGTGTGACAAAGGCACAAGTCTTCATGGTTTGAAAGTAGGAATGTGAAGGTAATAACTCAGGAGTTGTAGAATGGTTATAAAGTGAGACTGTCACAGGCATAGTTTCGGCCCCAGATACCCCTGGGCAGAATTAATTGATCCTTTCTCTGTGTTCCCATAATGAAGTCTTTATACCTCTATTATCACATTGTATTGTAATTATTTGTTTATGTGTTTGTCTGTCCCATAGAAGGTGAGCTCCTGGAGGGCAGAAACCATACCTTATTTATCTATATCTCTGCAGTTCCCTGCTAGTGAGTACCTAGATTGCAAAGGGCTGTTGAATAAATGAACTAGAAATGGATGGGATTCTATTAGATGGAAGACTCTTGTTTATCTCTCCTATTCTTTGATGCAACTTAAACATGCATCCATGGATACACTCACTGATGTAAATGCACACACAGCTGATACACAAGAACCAATATACCACACTGTATGGTGTCAGTATAAGACCACTCCTTGTAAAGTAAGCAGATGCTACCTCACATCAAGTAATTGGCCTTTTAAAAGTCCAGTCTTCAAACCTAACCACCTGACAAGTCAACAGCCAGCAGTCACAACTGCTTTGGCTGATATTTTTTTTCTGTTGGCCTGGCTTTTAAAGTAGCCACAACTCAAAGTGTCAAAACACTGAACATCAGAGTCAGAAGGACTTTCTGAGAAGCTCTAGGAAAATCTCTTTTGCAGATGAGAAGTTTCTCAGTCCAAAGTTAGGCTGGAACCAAAATATCAGTCCTATGTTCTCCATACCCGGATATACACATGTATGACACACGTTTGTATGTAGACACTGCCCAGAATCTGCATATAGGGCTGCTGGCATTCTTAACTGTAGATATATCTGAAACCTGTGCTATCATCACACAGGATCTACCAAGTGAGTGCAGGAGGAGGACAGGGCTCTTGCAGATCAAAGAAGGGAGAGCAGGGGTCATCTGGGCCAGGCAGCCCTTGCCAGAGTGCAAAGGGGATAAAGAAGCCTACAGGTCAGGTTTGCAGCTGTCACTGAGTGTGCTTGGTTTGCCCAGCTCCCCTCTGTGCCCCCACCCCACCCCCTCTGCCCCTGTCTGCAGAGGGTGAAAGAGAAAACAGTCTCTGCTCATTCCAGCGAGCATGTGCATGCTTCCTGCGAGGTATGGGAGTGAGTAGCGAACTTCCAGCTGCTGTCTTACACTTGGAGGCCCTGACAGGCCAACCCCTCCCCCCAAATAAAACTCATTACCCACCACCACTGACCTTTTTTCGCATGGCGACCAGGGCTCAACAGGCAAGAAGACAGCATGACATTACTTCCCTCCAA
Source organism: Peromyscus nudipes (assembly GCA_902168325.1). Taxonomy (NCBI): domain Eukaryota; kingdom Metazoa; phylum Chordata; class Mammalia; order Rodentia; family Cricetidae; genus Peromyscus; species Peromyscus nudipes. The sequence continues at coordinate 28,261 of CABHPH010137713.1, forward strand.
CTCCACAGGAATTTTTTTCTTTCAGAACCAACTCCAACTGGGAAGTCTACACAGGCTTACTCCTTACCTGTGTGTGATAGCCTCTTGCAGCCTGCTCCATGGGATGGTCTGTACCCTCATCGCTGGGGCCTGCTCATATTTCCCCATTGGAGGCCTCTCATCCCTAGCCCATAGAATTCCATTATCTGTTCCTTGCTTTTGCATAGTGCTTTACAGCTTTCTTTCGAGACAGGGCTTCTCTGGGTAGTTTTGGTGCCTGTCCTGGATCTCGCTCTGTAGACCAGGCTGGCCTCGAACTCACAGAGATCCGCCTGGCTCTGCCTCCCTGAGTGCTGGGACTAAAGGCGTGCGCCACCACCGCTCGGGGAACTTTACAGCTTTCAAAACATTTTCCTATCCATGTCTTACTTTACATTTGTCACAATCTCTAAGGCAAGTGTTAGTAGCTTCATTTCAGTTAGAAAGATAAGCAAGCTGCCCAAGGTCACATAACTAACATGTGAGGGTGGGACAGAACTATGTCTTCATCTTTGCTACAAAGTATATAATATCTCAACCACTCAGCCAGTCAGCTGTCTGGCTCCCTAAGAGGAGTTGAAGGGAGTGTCATCCTCTATTCTTTGACAATTTCAGGATGTCTTAAGGAGAACATCCTCTGTACTCATATGGCATTGGAAGGCCTGAGTAGACAGGCAGCGTACAAACGGATAGTGGATCCTGGAAGTTCCAGGTAAGGAGGAGGTGTATTTGCATACTGATGTTGTGCACCACCAGGGTCTTCAGTAACACATCTTTTGCCTCTCTTCTGCACTCTAAATTGCTCAGGACAATGGTCCTGGCCTAGACCAATTCTTCATGTAGACCCTGGCTCTCCAGTCTGCCAGTTAGCATGATTAGAGCTGAAGACTAAAGTTAATATTGGTACTTGTTATATACAGATCAAAGACACTATGATCTAGATCTTTCCTTGCAGCGACAAGTTATGCCAGTAGAATGCCTCGTGCCCCTTTAGTTCTGGCGGGCTCAAACAGAGGGCACCCTCTCCAGTCCTTTTAGGAATCTTAGCTGATTTCCCTTAAAGGCGGGCTGCTAGTCAGCGCTTTCCGCCCCTACCAAACTCTCTCACTGTACCTGGGCCCCGCCCCGACTGTCCTCGGGGGCGGAGCCAGCCCTAGGGCAAGCTAGGGCAGGAAGTGGTTGCAATTACACACTCCTGCCCCTACCGAGAGCGACACTGCTAACTGGACTAGCCCCAATCGTCCAGGACAGGGCTGGAAGAGAGTTTGGCGAGGGGGGGGAATGGGCGGGGTGGCTGCTAGGCTAGAATTAATCTTCTTTCTCTAGGGAAGAGTGTTTCCAAGGCTGAACAGGCTTGAAGCCTTAACTGACTGATCATCATATCCAGGGATATAGGAAGGGGGTTGTGAGTCTCGATCCCTCCTACCCTCCTTGCATGGCAGCCACTCCTCACTATTGTCGCTTTTTAACCTGGCTTCTACCTAAAAGCAAAATTCTCCAGCTGCTTGGACTCCCTGCTCCAAACTGCCAAGAGCTCTGATTCTTCCTAGCCGGAGAGGACAGCCTTTGATCTTCTGCTACTGCAAACCACAGCCCAGTGGTTTTATATCTGCCTATCACTCCCGCATTCCCATTTCTTAGACACTTTCATCTGGGGCCAGGGCTGAGCCAGGTGAAGAGTTGAACCGGTGTGCTCACAGCCATGGGCTGAAAACAAATTGTAGAGAAGAATGGTTGGTGGGGTTTGAGGAGCTTTGCCTGAGATAGCTTTGGAAAACTCTGGGTTTGGGCATTTACTGCAAACATCTTTAGCTCTGAAAACGGGCTACATTAGAGGCATGGAGATAAAGCACTGCTCAGTGAAGAAACTAGACAATGAGCCAGATACTTGCTGTAATCCTGGAAGCAACTCCAGGATCAGGAGTTCACTGTCATCCTCAGCTTCCTAGCAAGTTTGAAGGCTGCCTGGATTATATGAGACCCTGTTTCAGTAACAGAAGAAACTGGACAGTGACCAAGATAATGGAGTCTGTGAGGGGATGGTAATGGTTGAAGTAGCTTTTAAGCAAGACCTGGAAATTGAGCACCGTGTGTGAATTTGGGATCACTTTGGAAGCTGAGGCAGTGAGATTACAGTGAGTTCGAAACCAGCCTGATCTACATAGAGACAGAATCAGCAAAGTACATGCATGACCCAGGAGCATGAGGATTTAAGTTCAGATCCTCAGTACCCTTTGTCCATAATCTGTAACCCAGTGCTGAGGAGGTGGAGACAGAAGATTCCATGGTGCTGGGCATAATGCACACACCTTTAATCCCAGCACTGTGGAGGCAGAGGCAGGTGGATCTCTGTGAGTTCAAGGCCAGCCTGGTCTACTAAGTGAGTTCCAGGACAGCCAGGGCTACATAGTGAGACCCCGTCTTGAAAAAAACAACAACAAATGTGGTAGAATTAACTAAGGAAGAGAGAGGAAGACACTCCATGTGAACCTCTGGCCTCTAGGCACATGCACACATATATTTACACACAAAACAAACAAAAACCCCCAAAGTTCAGAAACCCAGTGAATAGGATGGAGACACCCCTGCTTTTCAGTAGCATCTTCTGCAAGCCTGAAATCCCTTGGTACAGCTGTATACTACAAACGCTGTGGCACACACCTTTAATTCCAGCACTTGGGGGTGGGCAGTGGCAAGCAGATCTCTGAGTTTGAGACCTCCCTAGTCTTTAAAGTCAGTTTGAAATCAAACAGGGTTACATAGCAACTGTCTCAACAGCAAAAAGAAAATGCCTACATTAGCCATACCTCTGCAGCTTCTGAGCCCCATTCCACATTCTCTTTAAAGCTTCAGGACATTCTCTTTTCCTTACCCTATTGAAACTGCTCTTTCTCCCCAGCCAGGCTTGCCTAATTTCCTGAGGTAAGCTAGGGCTTACTTTGGGGCTGCCTGAAGAAGAGGGCCTCCTCATCCAGGCTGGAACCAAAGCAAAGGCTTTGCATTCCACTTCAGGGGGCTAGAGTTCCAACGCCCCCCTCCCCATCTGACTAGGAAGCTGAGTCACAGGCAATTGCAGGTTCCACAGACAGCACAGCAAAAGAGAGAAGAGAAAAATAAAAGGTGAAAAGAAGAAAAACCCAACATGATGTCTTTTAGCAGAGGGCAGAAGGGCCTCTTGGTTCCACCTTAGTCTTGCTTCACTCTCAGCTGGAGATAGTGATCAGAAGGCTATCTTTGAATATGAAGGATGATGACAGGACACGGGATCAAATAAGAGAATCGGGATGGAAGTGTTTTGTAAACTATTAAGTTCTACGGAAATGTGAAGGATTACTGTTATTGTTACTATGCATTATAAACTTTAGTTTTTCTCCCATGGATCTGGTTTATTCAGTACTGTCCTTAATATGTGAGCATTGAAAGAGCCAGTTTGAGCCCTGAGGCTTTGGGGTATAGTGTGTGTGTATGTGTGTGTGTGTGTGTGTGTGAGAGGGAGAGAGAGAGAGAGAGACAGAGAGAGAGAGAGAGAGAGAGAGAGAGAGGAGGAGGAGGGAGGGAGAGGGAAGGAGGGGAAGGGAGAAGAGGGGAGGGGAGAGGAGAGGAGAGGAGAGAGGGAGAGAAGGAAGGAGAGAGAGATTTGCATAGACTCCCTTCACTCAACATTTGAACCCTGGTAAAGTGTGGTTGTGTGAATAAGAGGGAGGAACTTGAAGGGAAGAAGACGTCACAGATCACACAGCAATGGAGATCTAAGAGATAGTTTTGTTCAACACTCAGCTTTGAACAAGCTGAGGCAATGAACGCAAGCACTCAGTGGCCACTGATTGAATGACTGATGGAAGGGAATCGGGGAGGGCATTCCAATCCTCTGGCCTCTTCTATGGCTGCCACAAGTAATCATTTTGTACAAATGAGTCTCAGCTCTTTTCAGCTGAAGGAGTGGTGTCCTACTAGTCCAGTCCCTCCAGATTGGTTTGTCCCTGGAAGTCTGAAACATCCTCTGATGTCTTTGCCATGTCAAGAGGCCTGGTATTCAGGGGCCACTCACATTACATACACCATGACCTGTAGATTCTTTAGAAGGTCCCCTAGAATTTTCAGAACCATTCCAAACATTAATCAACAAACAGGGTTGTCGGTAAAGAAGCCTTTTGTCACCCCCCAGAGCTCCACACAAATAGAAGAGAATTTTTTTTGCACATGATAGGTTATTTGGATTTTGACTAAAGTTTACTGTATTATAAAATGTGTTTGTGTAAGTTTATTGTCTTATTTATAGCCTATAGATAGACATCTCTCTGGTCAAGTGGCACATACAAGGAATCATTTAGACCTCATAAATCCAATATTGGTGAGTAAACTGGAGTTTCCTGCCCATCTTTTTTTTTTTTTGTTTTGGAGATAGGGTTTCATTGTGTAGTCCTGGCTGTCATGGAACTCACTATGTAGACCAGGCTGGCCTTGAACTCACAGAGATCTGCCTGCTTCTGCCTCCCAAGTGCTGGGATTAAAGGAGTGAGCCACCACCATCCAGCCTGTTTATCTTTTCAAATATGCTTTTATATAAGTGCTCCTCACAGCACTATACCACGTCCCTCTGAATTGAGTTCAGTAGAATATACAGTAAGCTCAGAGGAATCTGCATTTCAGGCTTGCAGCCTCTAATAACTTTGATTGAGAAAATTTTACACACAGACAAACATGGTTCATGTAGGTCCCGACATGTCCTTCCACTCTCCATTCCCACAACATCCCCACAAACACCTGCAAACCACAAAGGTCTCTTTCAGTATTCAATCAACAAACATGTGTCTAGCTCTTTCCCATCTGTGCCAAACTTCTCTTAGTCCCCAGGGCTATCATAGTGAAGAAGTCTTCACTGCTCACCATTTACCTTTCACCTCTTAAGCAATCTTTTGTAGAATATTTCCCCCCTCAAGGCCTTCCTTGATGTCCTTTTTATTCTACTGAACTAAGTCAGGGTTTGAATCCAGTCTGTTTGTCTGGTTTATAACTGGTTAACAATAGATATTTCTGGAGAGGATGATGCTCAGAACATCATTCCTATGTATCACTAACCTCCAGAGAAGATGTAAGCCAGGATTTTTCCCCCTTGAGTCCACACCCTTGAGAAGTCAGGAGGAAAAAAAAAACGTGATTGGTGTTGTGTTGGAATAGCATTCTTACCTAGGGCTCTGTCAGAGAGAACACCAGGTCTAAAAGGCCTCTGCAAGACATCCAGATTAGGAAGCAGCCTTTCAAGGGACAGTTAGGAGCTGTTATTGGTGTCAAGTTATTAGTGAAGTTCTAGTTAACTGTAACATTTTGGCACTTAGCAGATTTGGTGGCAAACCATTTTTATGAATTTTAAATTATGTGTAGGTGTGTCTCTGCATGTGGAGATATGCATGTGAGTGCAGGTGTCTGTGAAGGCCAGAGACATTGGATCTCCTGGAACTGGAGGTACAGAAGACTGTGAGCCTCGATGTGGGTACTGGGAACTGAACTCAGGTCCTCTGGAAGAGCAGCCAGTGCTCTTAACCACTCAGCCATTTCTCCAGTTCCTCTGGCAAATCATATTTACTCACTGAGCCATTTCATAGCCCAGATTTAAATTGTTTCTTTTTTCTAAATGTATTTGTTTTTCTTTTAGTTGTATGTGTGTCTGGATGTATGTAGGGATTCTATGTGCCTGCAGGAATCCTCATGGGTCAGAAGAGGGCTTCAGATCCCCTGGAACTTGAGTTACAGCCATATTTGTGCCGGGAAACAAACTTGGGTCCTCTGTAAAAATAGTAAGTGCTCTTAACTGCTGAGCCATCTTTCCAGTGCCAGGTTTTTAAAAATTCTAAATAACTGATTTTGGAATTAAAAATTATTTATCTATTGTATGTGTACTGGTGTTTTGCATGCGTGCATGTCTGTGTGAGAGTGTTGGATCCCCTGGCGCTATAGACAGTTGTGAGGTGCCACATGGGTACTGAGAATTAAACCTGGGTCCTTTGGAAGAGCAGCCAGTGCTCTTAACTGCTGGGCCATCTCTCTGGCCCAGTGGAATTTTCTTATTTACTGAAAGGTAGCCTCCAATTCTTTTCTTTCTGTTTTTTGCTTGTTTGTTTGTTTTGTTTTGTTTTGTTTTTGAGACAGGGTTTCTCTGTGTAGCCCTGGCTGTTCTGGAACTCTCTCTCTAGACCAGAATGACTTCAAACTCAGAGATACACCTGTCTCTGCCTTCCCAGTGCTGGGATTAAAGGCGTGTGCCACCACCACCACCACCACCACCACCACCACCACCACCACCACCACCACCATCATCAGACAATAGCCTCCAATTCTTTATTTTGTTTAGCTGCTTGAACGTCTTTGAAACATGCCTGAACCCATATTCAGATTGTTAGCACAGCCTACAGAGCAATTTTAGAGTGTTTCTTTGATGATTGGGTGTCTTTCAGAGATTTGAAGCCTATGGGTCTCAAACTGAGTATTCTCAATCTATAAATGCTTGTATGTATGAATATCTGATAATTATGTCTCACGTTTCATGAAACATAGTAAAATTATACACAAACTTGCTGGAGTTAAGTGACTTCAGTGTACAAGCTTAGTTCTGAAGAAGTTTTATTTGCATTTTTGTATTTTATAACTGTTTTCTGGGAGGGTTTGGGTGTTTGTTTATGTATTTATTTATGTATTTATTTATTTATTTTGGTTTTTCAAGATAGGGTTTCTCTGTAGCCTTGGCTGTCTTGGAACTCACTCTGTAGACCAGGCTGGCTTCAAACTCACAGAGATCCGTTTGTCTCTGCTTCCTGAGTGCTGGGAATAGATGTATGTGCCACTGCCTGGCTGGGAATGTAATTCTGTTGGTAGGGTTCTCGACCAGCATAAATGAAGCCCTGGGTTCTATTCACAGCACTGCACAAAACCTCACGTGGTGGTGTACGTCTGTATTTCCAGAATATGGAAGTGGAGGCAGGAGGATCAGAAGTTCAAAGTCATCCTTGGCTTTACAACAATGTTGAAGAAAGGCTGGATTACATGAGAACCCTCCCCCTCTCAGAGAGAGAGAGACACACACACACAGAGAGAGACAGAGACAGAGAGACAGAGAGACAGAGAGACAGAGACAGAGAGAGGAGAAGAGAGAT
>CABHPH010137713.1:39946-53383 GCA_902168325.1 Peromyscus nudipes
AAAAAAAAAAAAAAAAAAAAAAAAAAAAAGAGTTCAAGAATGGCCTTGCTCACTGCCTCCAGCCCGCCATCCCTGGCTGGGGCACCTGTGCCTGGTGGTGCAGAGCGCTGGACCCGGCAGCGCGGGAGCGCTGGAGCGCCAGGAGCAGGAGCAGAGCAGGTCCCAGGAGTCAGAGCTTCTCAGGGCACCTGGTGGTGAGCATCCCCAGGACAGGGAGAAGGCAAGGACAGGCCCAGGAGTAATGGCGTCCAAAGAGCAACAAGTCATAAAAGATCTTGCTGTGCAAATGAAGAAAAAGAAAACAAAAGAGGGAAGGCCTCCAAGCAAAGGGAAGAAGAATCTCACCAGCTGGAAGAAGTTGAAAACAAGAAGCCTGGGGAAAATGTCAGAAGGGGACTAGTCAGGCGACTTGTGCCTAATTTTCACTGGGCCATACCAAATACACATGTCGATCACAATGAAGTGGGAGAGAATGTTGGGAGAGAATGTTGGGAAATTTGTAGGGCAGGTGATGGAAGTCAAGAGGAAGACTAGGGAGCAACAGATGAGGCCAAACAGGCGTTTCCAGAAACCTGAACCTGACAATCACTATGATTTTTGCGTCATGCCTTAAAAATTGAATGTTTTCTCTGAGCTCATAAAATGGCTACTCTTTTACAAGCTTGTATTTAGTGAAGTACTTTTTCTGTAAACTTTTGGTGTTTCCACTTAACAGTTTCTACTTAAAGATTGTTTATTGTTGCATTTATTTTTGTTTTTTTGTTTTGTTTTGTTTCCTTTTTCGAGACAGTGTTTCTCTGTGCAGCTTTGCGCCTTTCCTGGAACTCACTCTGTAGCCCAGGAGGTCCTTGAACTCACAGAGATCCGCCTGCCTCTGCCTCCCGAGTGCTGGGATTAAAGGCGTGCGCCACCACCACCCCCGGCGCATTTAATTCTAAACAGTCCTATCAGCATAGCAATTTAATCCATTTTAGAAAGAAATCTTTTTTTCATGATTTGAAATTAATAAAGCAATTTAAAAGGCAAAAAAAAGAGTTCAGGAATGAATGAGCTTCTCAGAGGCAATGGTAGTAGAATAAAACTTAATGGGGGTAGGGCTTAAAGCATTTGTGCAGGTAGACAAGAGGTTGGGTGTAAGCTCATGATGACCAAGAATGGTATATATGGGAATACCAGAAGCTATAGGCTTTTAAAAATGGCATATGCTTGTTCATCAGGGCACCTGAGTTCTAAGCTTATAAAGGAGATTCCTTAGGCACAGTGGTTCATGCCTGTAATCCTAATATTCAGGAGGGAGAGAAAGAGGATCAAGAGTTTGAAGTCGCCTGGGCTACCAAGTGAGTTCCAGGAAAGGCGCAAAGCTACACAGAGAAACCCTGTCTCGAAAAACCAAAAAAAAAAAAAAAAAAGAGTTTGAAGCCAGCCTGTGCTACAACAGCAACCTCCAGCAAGTCAGCCTGGGATACCAGAGGTTAAGACTGCCTCAAACAATAACAACCACAACCACAACACCACCCACCTAAACCTAGATAGAACCATTGCACAAAAAGAAAAATGGCCGGGTGGTGGTGGCACACACCTTTAATCCCAGCACTCGGGAGGCAGAGCCAGGAGGATCTCTGTGAGTTCGAGGCCAGCCTGGTCTCCAAAGCGAGTTCCAGGAAAGGTGCAAAGCTACACAGAGAAACCCTGTCTCGAAAAACAAACAAACAAACAAACAAAACAAAACAAAAAGAAAAATGGAACCATTTAAATTCTGGGAAATTTGCTGGGCGGTGGTGGCACATGCCTTTAATCCCAGCACTCGGCAGGCAGAACCAGGCGATCTCTGTGAGTTCAAGGCCAGCCTGGTCTACAGAGCGAGATCCAGGACAGGCGCCAAAGCTACACAGAGAAACACTGTCTCAAAAAAAAAAAATCTGGGAAATTTGGTGAGCACTCACTCACATAGGCTCCCTCTATGAATGCATTTCTCAATATTCTTTAGTACCTTTGTGGGGAAGAGGTAGTAGTTTTGGAATTCGCCATGCAGATCAAGTTGGCCTCAAACTCAAATGTTTGCCTCCTCAGTGCTGGGATTAAAGGTGTGTGCCACCAAATTTGACTCAGTAGTATCTTTATGGTAAGTCTTGGTCAGTTTTATCCCACTCCCATTGCCAAAAATATACCTTTCTTATTAAAAAAGGTTTAATGGGACAGAGAGAAGGATCAGTGGTTAAGAATGCTTCCTGACCTTCCAGAGTACAAGAGTTCGAGTCCCAGCACCTGAGCCAGGTGACCCACAGTTGCCTGTAACTCCAGCTTCAGGGGATCAAATGACCTCTTCTGGGTACCTGCACAACATGGCACGCACATTCTCTCTCTCTCTCTCTCTCTCTCTCTCTCTCTCTCTCTCTCTCTCTCACACACACACACACACACACACACACAAATAAAGATAAATCCAAATAAGACCTATCATTATTATTGTTGTTGTTATTAATAATAATAATATTATTATCATTAGTGTCTCTGTGTGTGTGAATGCAGGTACTTGTGGCTGTCAGAGCATAACTTTTGGGAGTCTGCCCTCCTGAGGTTTGAACTCGGGTCATCAAACTTCATGCAAGTGCCATTTTGACAATCTCCCTGTTCTGTTCTTTCTAAGAAAGATTTACTTTCATTTTTAATTATGTGTATGTGTGTGGGTACGTGCACATGTGAGTGTGGGTACCAGTGGAGTCCAGAAGAAGGTGTTGGACTCCCTGGAGTTGGGGGTCATTGTGAGGAACCCAGTGTGGGTACAGGTGCTGGGAACCAAACTTGGATCCTTTGCCAGGACAGAAGAACAGAAGCACCTTTAACCACTGAGCCTTTTCTCCAGCTCCTTTCTTTTTGCTTTTTTTCCTTTTTCTTTTCTTTCTTCTTCTTCCTTTTTTTAAAAAATTAGACAGGGTTTTACTGTGTAGCCCTGGCTGGCTTGGAACTCACTCTGTAGACAAGGCTAGCTTAAAACTCACAGAGAGCAGACTACTTCTGTCTGCCTCGTGAGTAATGGAATAAAAGTTGTGCACCACCACATCCAGCACATCTTTTTCTTTATGTTCAGGTGGTGTGTTTATCTCTGTGCTCAAATGAAACAGATATTCTCACATTCTTAGTGCCTTATTTTATTATTTTATGTGCATGAGTGTTTGCCTGAATGTATAAGTGTGAGCCATATGCATGCCTGTTGCCCCAAGAGATCAGACAAGGATGTTGGAATCCCTGAGACTGGGTACTAGGAATTGAACCTGGGTCCTCTGCAAGAATAGCAAGTTCTCTACCACTGAGCCAATTCTCTTGACTCTTCTCTTGACTCTCTAGAGCCTTCCATGACTCTTTCTATTAAAAAAAATTATCATGGGGGCCTAGAGAGATGGCTCAGTGGTTAAGAGCACTTGTTCTTGCAGAGGACCTAGGTTTGAGTCTCAAAACCAACACGGCAGATCACAACCATTTGTAACTCCAGTTCCATGGACTCTGACACCCTCTTCAGACCTCCTGGGCATCAGGAAAGCATGTGGTACACAAATATGCATACAAGCAAAACACTCACACACATACAAAATAAAAATTTAAAAATCTATTCTTTTTGAGACAGGGTCTCTCTGTGTAGCCCTGGCTGTCCTAGAACTTGCTCTGTAGACCAGGCTAGCCTTGCCTCCTGAGTGCTGGGATTAAAGGCACGCACCATCACTGCCCAGCTTATAAATCTAAAAAAAAAAAATTTACAACAATATCATGGACCAGGTGTGGTGACATATGACTTCAATCCCAGAACTCAGGAGGCAGAGGCAGGCATAGGTCTGTGTGTTGGCGACCAGTCTGATCTACAGGGAACGTTTCACGCTAGCCAGGGCTACACAAAACTATCATGGGGTATCCAGTAGCTGTCAGACTATGTTTTAAGTGCTTAAAAAGAAATAACCATTTGATTCTTACATCGTTCAATAGGTACTTATATGTTCACATTGTCAAGAAGACAAAACTGAGGCTTGTCTTCTTGTCTATGAAGAGAAAACTTCAATATTCAAGATGCTACCACCAATAAATGGCAGGGTTAAAATTCAAAACACCTATATACTTGTTGAAATTCAGAGATTGTGTATATAACCACTAAATGGGAAGAGAAGGGTTCAAAGAGACTTGGTAAGTGCACTTCCTGTTCTTTCCAGAGGACCTGAGTTTGATTCCCAGCACCCACATAGGGTGCTTACAATCACTTGTAACTCTAGTTCTAGGGGATCCAATGCCATTTTCTGAACTCCAAGGGTTCCTGTACTTAAGTGCACATATCCAAACACACACACACACACACACACACACACACACATACATACACACACACACATATCACACATATACACATAAATTTAAAAACTCTTTTTAAAAAGATATTAAGATTGTTGGGCAAGGTGTGCATTCCTATGGTTCTAGCCCTTGAGATGTGGAAGCAGGATCAAGAGTTCAGGGGTCATCCTCAGCCTGGGTATCGTGAAACCCTGTCTCAAAACAAAACAAACTAACATAATATCTTTTTGACTAAAAGGGAAGTCAGTTCTCTGTAATGTAAGGAAATGGATTGGGTCTCACCCATTCATTGACTTCGCAGGCATTGGTTGGAGTCTTGCTGCATGCCAAAGTGAGAGATGGTTAAGGGAGAGGAAGAGAGCTGCTACACAGATGAGACACACTGGTGCTTTTTCATCCAAAGACTGTTAAGATGTATTTGGAAAACAGAGACAAGTGCTAACTAAGAGGACAAGCTAAGTATGGTAGCAGTGGCCTATCAGGAGCAGCTCATGAAAGAACAGTATGAAAAAGAGCTTGAGAGAAATTGCAACAAGCCCCCCAAAAGTGCGTGTACCGCCTAAAAAAATGGCAAGAAGGTCAGGTTTAGGCCAAATAGAGGGCTTGGGAGGAATATGGAAGTAAAGGAGACCACAGCCTAATTAAGAGAACCCTGAAAGCCAAGTGAAGGCTCATAGACTTTATTTTGTCTTTAGTGAGTAGCCACAACTAGTTTTTTGAGGAACGTTCATCATTTCTTTTTTCTCAAGATTTAATTACTTTTTAATTCTATGTATATGTATGTGTCTCTGTATACATGTGGGTGCTGGTGCCAGAGGGTCTCAGAAGACAGTGTTTGATCCCCTGGAACTGGCATTATAGATGGTTGTGGCTGCCTGATGTGGTTGTTGGAAACTGAACTCAGGTCCTCTGCAAAAGTAGTATGTTCTCTCTCTCTCTCTCTCTCTCTCTCTCTCTCTCTCTCTCTCTCTCTCTCGATTTATTTATTTTGTATACAGTGTTCTGCCTGCATGTCAGAAGAGGACACTAAATCTCATTACAGATGGTTGTGAGCCACCATGTAATTGCTCGGAATTGAACTCAGGACCCACTGGAAGAGCAACCAGTGCTCTTAACCTCTGAGCCATCTCTCCAGCCCATAGTATGTTCTCTTAACTGCTGAGCCATCTCTCTAGGCCCCATCTTTTTTAGGATCTTTTTTACCTTTAGCACTACCTGTTTTTAGGTGTTCTGTTTTGGTTTTGTGTGGTTTGTTTGTTTGTTTGAAGACAGGGTTTCTCTGTGTGTAGTCCATGCTGTCCTGGAACTCATTCTGTAGACCAGGTTGGCCTTGAACTCAGAAATCTGCCTGCTTCTGCCTCCTGAGTGCTGGGATTAAAGGCATGTGCCACTACTGCCCATCAGTTTTTTCTTTTTTCCTGACAGGGTCTCAAGTAGCCCAGACTGGGGCCTTGAATGTATTCCTGCTTCAGCCTCCTGAATGTTGGGATTACAAGCCTGTGCTACAAGGTTTTGCTTGATTAAGAACCATGTTAGACCAGTTGGGTGGCACATGCCTTGAATCTCAGCACTTAGGGGGCAGGCAGACAGGTCTCTGTGAGTTAGAGGCCAGCCTGGTCTACATAGTGACCTCCATGTCAACCAGGACTATACAGTTAGATCCTGTCTCAAAAACAAACAAAACAACAAAAAAAATTGTTAATCTAGTTTTAGGGGAAATGAGGAGAGGTTAGTGGATTGAGTGGCTTGCCCTGGTGAGGTCTCTGAGGTGATCTTAGCCTTCTTCCTCCTTTTCCCCACCTTGGCAACAAAATCTAGAAAGTTTGTTGGCTGTTTACAGAGTTAAGTTTAACCAGACACGATGTCTCTCTGTTTAGACTAGGGGTGCAGAGAGGGCAGAGACCTGGCCTTCCTCAAGCATGTTTGTTCTCAGGGAGCTAGCACTTAGCCAGCAGCACTCAACCTGCTGCTGGAGTGCATCTGCAAGCAGTAAGCTTGCTTGCACCTGGGTTTGTTATTTGTTATTTGCTGAGATTTGCAAATGACAAATCGGGGCAAGAACCCCTCCCCAACCCTACCTGGCCCTGGAACATAAAGTGAAACAAGATGGAATGTTGAACGAGAAAGTGAAACATAGATGGAACTCTATTGGAACATAGAGTTCGGAGAGAATGGAGGATGGGCAGAGTGTAAAGTGAAACACTGGGCAACACAAATAGATTTATTAATACCCACCAAGGCTTCTTATGTACCTCTCCCTTACTCGATCCCCTTTCAACCCGGGTGACTTAAAATGCACTGTTCTGCTGTCCTGACATGCTGCTTTCCACACCTAACTTAACCTTCAATTGAGTGAGGTGCTGAAAAGGAAGGGACAACCAGAAGCTCCCAATTTGCTTCATTCTGATAATTCTAAAGATCTCAATCAGTAGGATTCTTTTTTTGTCATAGGGCTATGCTGTTTTACTAGAGAGACAAGGCTTTTGATTGCAGAACAAAGCAGAGAATTAACATAATTATCCTTGTGGATTTAGTCCAAGGTTGGTTTGGAGCCCCAATTACCCTGGGACCCTCAAATGCCCTCCTTTGTCTGCTAAGTGTCAGGAGGGCAGGACCCAATCCAGTGTTGTTCCTAGGTCTCTATGCTACACCTAGATAGCCTGTGGTGGGCCATTGTGGATAATAACTCTTGCATGAGTGCAATGGTTTATGGTGCTCATAGGGTGTCCCAGTGAGGGTAATATAGCATGTACATTGGTTCTGTATTTTAGAGTTAGGGGAAGGGACACACCACGAAGTACATGGCATCAGGTTGGCACTACTTCTTGGTCAAATATTAGTCCCTGCTGCTAGTTATCAAGACAGGACAAGGCTCTGCTTGTTATATTTCTCCTAAACAATCTTCTTCCTATTGCACTAAGGTATCTTTCTGAGTGTCCTGTCTGGGTCAGTAGATGGTAGGGATAGGAGACTCGAGAAAGACGATCTTCCTGAAAAAGGCTGTTTTGGCATTTAACAAAAGTGTTGTATTATATTGAAAGAACTGTGGATGTGGAGGCAGGACTACTAGGTTCCTGGCTCAGAAACTCACTAGCTGTATGACCTTGAGCAAGCCACGCATAGATGCTTAAGAGACTCAGTTTCCTCAATAACAAAACTAAGAGTTGTAGTGAGAAACAAGTAGAATAGCATAAATGAAAGGGCATTATAAACATTTTGATGCATATTCTTATTATGATTATGTGCTAGCCTCAGATAAAATAATCACTGATATCTACATGCTTTAAAGGTTTCCCACAGCTCTCCCCACACTGATCCTTGGCTTCTCATCATCTCCTGTAGGGCAGGAAGTCTGGCCCCCAACAGGAAAGGGCTCAAAAAAGCTACAGTTTCACCCAGGAAACAACCATCTTCCTCCAACCTTCATTTTGCCTGATAAATGATGCAGCCAAATGGTGAGCAGACTAGTGCAAATTGGTGTGTCCAAAATCCATTTTGTCCTCAAAATGGGGAGCAGAGTAACACTAAGGTCCTAGGGCCTTAAGATTAGTGGCGATTTAGTAATTACCAGAATAATTAAAATCAGTGAAAATAATCAACTTAAAGCAGGGTCTGCAATATCAAGCCACATGGAGGTGATTTCCCAGTTAAGTAATGCATAGAGTTCATATGTTGATTAACTTAAATATATTTCTGAATCTTCATTTTGTCTTGGTGCAAAACACTTTTTAAATCGGTGTGTGTATATGTATTGGAGGACAGGTGTGGCCAAGTAAAATAACTAGTGAAGAGATTCCCAAAGCAAAATATGATGGCCCTACTCCATTGCTGGCAACTAGTGTTGAGGATGGTGAGGACAAGCGATAGGGTAACAGAACACCAGATCTCAGACAATAGCAAAGCCACCATAGCCTCAGTTAGCTGCTCTTATACTCATACACATCTTTTAGACCAGGTGAGGGAAGCAGAGCAGGCAAGTCTCAACTGCCATCTGTGAAGTCTTTACAAAGGAAAGAAAAGACACCCTCCAGCTTAGGGTTGGAACCTCTAGGCCTAGAGGGGTGGGTGTAGGGGGGGGGGTGGTGGGTAGGGAGAAGAGAAAAATATTAATTTTGCAGGACTTCCTTCTAGTTCAAATGACTCTCCGGCTTCCTTATCATAGATAAAGATATAGTAAATAATATCAATATATCTGGACATAAAGATTATTTTTCCAGATTCTTGTTATTTATTTCACATTCTGTTTAAAATCCTCTAGGAACTGCTGGACACCGCCCCCCCCTCCCCATACCCTCTGGGATGAGACAATACCTTTGAAGTCCTCACCACCAGATCAGGGTTGGAGCTGCTAAGAAACAACCTAAGACTGAAAGCACGTCAGCCAGCAGCTTCATCTCCTTCGCAAAGCCTGTCTCCCTGGAGTTAACATAAAGTCATCAGAGTTCGAACATGGACCACAGGCTTCTAAGCCCTTCAAGTCCCAGGGATGGCCTGCGGTATAAACACAGGAAGGATTTATTCCCTTGGCCAGGCAGGCAGTCCTTAGGGTAAAGGGGAAGGGTCAGGGGGCTCAGATTGGTGTCTTGAGAGCCCAGAGGAAAAGCAAGCAGAAACCAAGCCCTTGGTACTCTTCTAGCCAGGTTTTCCTCTGCAAGTCTCCCAAGCTTCCCTCTTTATAGACCTTTCGCCCCCCTTCTTCCCCACTCAGGTCTCCCCGCCAACCCAGATGCTTCCACACCCAAGCAAGGGATGTCCACTGAGGGTGACCCAAGGTTTTTGCAGCCTGGAAGGTTGCCACGAAGAGTGGGCCGAGCGGGAGTCGCGAGACGAGGCGACGAGAGTAGGCATTTTTCTTTCCCTAGCACCTGTCCCACTTCGGCGCCCGCCCGGGCTGGGGCTTCGCCTGAGCGCGGCCTGAGTTCTGGAGCGCCAGAACCACGCACGGAGGTCGCCAAGGGTGGGGGACCGGAGGAAGGGCGGGGTGTCTGGCCGGGGCGTTCCCCTCAGGCAAGACCCCCGCCCTCTTACAGAGACCAAGTCAAAAACGGGGAGAGCATGTTACATATAAAACCAGAGCGAAAACGATCGCTCTCCGACCCCGAACGGCGTTGCGGCACCCCCCCCCCCTTCCTGGAGCGGAGGGCTGGCCGGGGAAGGTGGCTCAGTTCTTCCCCCGTGGCCAGTGCGGGGTCTGCGGCTGCCCGGCGAGGTTCCGGCTTCCCCGGGGCTGGTAGGGGGGAGCCCCAAGAACTGCAGGCCCGCCCCCTTCTTCCTCCTCCTTCCCCTCCTCCCCCACGTGTCCTCCCGGAGCCCAGCGGCCTGATCCCAGCACCCCCCCCTCGCCGCCACCTCCCTCCTACTCCCGCTTCGCCCGCTTCCCGGGCGGTGTGGAGAAGAGCAAAGTTGCGACAGCAGCCAGGGGGCTCTGCCCAGGTGAAGGGGGCGCTGTGACGGGGGCGGGAACGGCGTGGCCCTGCGGCGGGGGTGGGGGGGGGAGGATAAAGAAACTTGCTTTCCGCAGCCCCCACCCTGAGCGGGTTCGGATCTTGCGTGAACCGAGCCCTCGTGGAGACGCTGCAACGCCGCCAGGACCGAGGCCGGCACCCCGACCCGGACCAAGACCGGGACCGCGCGCTTGGGCGGGCTAGCGAGGGCAGGCAGGCCGGCACCCAGGCAAGGGCGGGGTGGGTGACCGTATACCGGACCGAACCACGGACTCCGGTGGCGTGGGCGCGGGCCGAACCCGGACCGGGCCGAGTTGGGTGGCGAAGTAGGACGTGGATTCGGGGGGCGGGGCGCAGCGGGAGGGGGGAAACCAGGCCTGGCCTGACTGGCCTGGGCGTGGGGGCGGGGGGCGAGTTCGGGGCACTTGCTGGGCTCTGGACCGAGCGCTAGGGCGGGGCGGCGCTAGGGGCTGGGCCCGACCGGCGAGGAGAGGGCGAGGGGAGGGAGAGCAGGGGGTGGAGTAGGGGCGTGGAGTTGCGAGCGGGGTCTGGCCTCGGCCGGGGGCGAAGGTAGATCTGCGGGGCCGAGAGCGGAGGGAGGGAGGCCCGAGGCAGCGCGGCGGCGGCGGCGAAGGCCAGCTTCCGCGGAGTTTGTGCCCGGGCTTCCCGGCTGGGCTCCGGCCGCCTTATGCGCACAAATGGGGTTAGGGGACTGACTGGTTGGTAAGCAACTCCCAGTGTTAGACGGTGTTCCGTGGCGATTCCCGGAAAACTGAGGAAAGACGCCGTCTGCAAAATGCCGCACCCCCCACCCACCTCTTAGCATCTGGATTCTGCTCTTTGGGGGCCATGGACCCTCCCCACCACAATCCTTTCACTCTTTCAGCACCCCTTCCGTCCCCCCCTCATCCTTGGCCATCCGAATCTCCTAGGGGTATGCGTTTGAGGGGTGGAAGGCGTCGGGGGTTGCACTTTCCCTCCCTTGGGGGCAGCCTAGTTTGTATCATATTCGTGTGAGGTAACGTCGCTTGGCGTCGTGTGGACATTGGGGTTTAGATCATTTAACCCTCCCTTCCAAGCTCTTTGATGGCTTTTAAGGAAAAGGACGGATCCCTGGATTTTCAGGACTAGAATGGGGTTTGAGGACTGGGATTTACTCTAAGCTCACTTCCACGACCAACCTCTTTACTAAGAACCAGTTCTATAGGGACTCGAACGTGGAGGGTGGGATACGGGAGCATTAATGTGCTTCTCTGTCTTTCTACAGGGTCGGCGTGGCGAAGGACAGCTAGTGTCGGAGGAAAAGTAGACACCAGTTCAACTCCGGTCGCCCCCACTATTACGTCGGTGAGGAGGACAACGCTAAGGGGATGCTGGTGGGTTGGGGCCCAGTATAAGAGTAGGGGTGAGTAGTCGCCCCCAGAGGGATTCTTCACTGGTGGGGAGAGAAAGGCGAGCCCCAGCTTTAGGGAGGGTTCCAGGGAAGGAGATGGAGGGTGGCGACGACAAGGAGGGGGGGTGCGGGAAGAATGGAAGAGTCACACCCTGCTTGCAAGGGGAGCCTCCCTCAGGCTCCTGGGAAAAGGGGACTGAATACGTGTGCTCTGTGGTACCGGGGCAGGGGAGGTCTGGGGATGGTTCAAAGAGTGATTTGCACACTGGTTCTGTCACTAGTGGCCTGAGAAAGTCAGGTCGGGGCATAAGGTGGAGAACGTTCGAAGGAAGGCAGACAACCAACCCTCTGGCCTCCGCGCCCTGATCATCTCCCTTCCTCAACCTCCCTCTTGAGGGGCGTCGGGGTGGGGGGCGTGGAGCTCTTGGAGCCCCGAGGATTGAGTGCCTCCGCCTTTCTTGGGAGTCTATCTTTTTGCCCAGCTTGCTACAGGCTACCACTGCCTCCCTCTCCGGGATTCCGCTCGGTTCTCTCAACGATCCCCTCCTCCTCCTCTCCCCTCCCCTCCCAGTGTCACCGGGGCTGCTTGGCTCTGCCCCCTTCGCCGCCGCTTGCTCCCAGCTTTAGTCCCTCCCTCTCATGCTTGCTCCCTCCCTTCGCCTCCTCCTCCCCATCCCCCCCCCCCGTCTAGGCAGCATTCTGGGAGTTGTAGTATCTTGCAACGCTGGCTGGCGCCGCCCGCGAACAAGGCCGGACTTCACTTCCCGTCGAGCTCTGCGACCGGCACCCACTCCACCAGGCTTCGCTCACACACACAGACACACACACACACCGCTCTCCCCCTCACTCTTTCGCTCGCCGCGGCGCTGCCAGTGTGTGGCTCTGTCTCTCCTCGGCTTTGCTGAGCCCTCCCTTCTTCCTCTCAGTTCCTAGAGTCCGACCGCCGCCGCCGTGAGAGGAGAAGGAGGTCGGTGGCGATAAGGGGCGGAGGGGGGCATCGGATCCCAGCAGTGTTAGGCGGGTGGTGGTTCAAAGAGGGTGAGAGGGAGCTCGGGTGGCGGCCTGAGCCTCCCTGTGGAGCCGACCCGGGAACAGGTGCGTCTTTTTTCTCTCTCCCCCAACCCCTCCACCCCTTTTGACTCCCCGGCTTTTTCGTATTCCCCCACCCGCTTCTTTCTATCCTAAGCCTTTCCCCAACCCTGTCCGTTCTTCTCCCCTCAGCCTCTCAGCTTGCCCCCCGGGGGCGCCGTCCTCTCCGTGTCCCCGGACGTAGAGCTCCCTAGAGCTCTCTCTGTCCTCGCCCCTCCCTTCGGGACAGCTCCCCTCCACTTCCCACCTTCGTACCCCATCCCTGCCCTGCTCTATCCCCTTCTCGACCTCCTTCTCTTTCAGCCAGGTGAGACTTGTTCAGCACGATCCAAGAGAGTCTTCCTCTCGGCTGGGCGGGGGTCTCCATGGAAACGGGGGTCGGTAGATACTGGAGGGGGGAACCATAGGAATTACCCCACTCCACAGAAAGGGAGGGGGAGGCTATGGTCTTGGAACTACCTGGCCCCAAACCCTGATCCAAGGATCCGACGATCCGAAGGGAACCTGGCCAACAGGGCAGGGCGAGAAAGGGCTTGTTATTTTTTTTTGGGGGGGGGGGGGTGTCCGTGATGAAGTCTTGAAGAGACCGGGAGAAAATGCCCTCCAACCTTAGAGGTGGAGGTGCGACGGGTGCTTTCTCAGGGTTGCTTTCTCCCCTGTTCTAGGGTGCAGGAACCGTAGGGTAAGGGGTACCCCTAGGTGGCGGCGGGGCCTGGGTTCGGGAGTGGGAGTGCTGTGATGGGGGCAGGGGCAATTATCCGAGTCCCTGGAAAAAAGGCGGGGGATGACTTCGGAGCGCCCAAGCTCCGCTGCCCTCGCTCTAGGGGCGGGGGCTACCGGGCCAGGCGAGGCGGGGAGGGTGTTCAAATTGAAGGAGGATGAGATGGGGGCAATTCATACTGGCCCCGGCAAGCCTGGTGGGAGACCCGGCTTGCAAGCCCTCAACCCGCTTCGCGCCAGGCCTGGAGGCAAGGGGTCTGAGAGGAAAGCAGAGGGCTGGAAAGGAGGGAGGCTCCGGTTACGGGGCCAGATTTCGGGATCGGGGGCAATCCCCTGGCCCTTGGAGAAGGAGGGAGAGGGATGGCCGCGAACCCCAGGGTTCCCCCACCCTGGTTCCTAAGGGGCGTGAGGAACGGACAGCAGGCCCAGCGGAGCTGGATTCGAGCAGATCGTGGCCAG
>CABHPH010137714.1:0-17585 GCA_902168325.1 Peromyscus nudipes
TAAATAAATAAATAAATAAATAAATAAATAAATAAATAAATAAATAATTGAGATTAGTGTTCTCTTGTGAGATAGAATGAGAGTCATACTGTAATCTATATCTTATAAGTTGGGCTGTTGAAAGTTGTAATTCCTTCCTGGCTTCCTAATGGGATATTATTACTTTACAAGGAAATTTCTAAGAATCTCTGAGTTGAATTTGGACTTTACAGTTATGGCCTCTCTTGGATGGTCTGTATATCAGGACCAATGAGCTAATTGAGCTTTCTATTTGCATCAGAGAAGTTATAATTTCCCCCTGGAGACAAATTTTGACCATTGGGTATCCAAATCTTAAGAAAATGTCCAACTTGTGCACTATAATACTTACTAGAAAGAGAATGGGGAACTGGGCACCATCAGATAGTCAAGAAAGACGAGTTTAATGAAATGAGTAAGCTAAAAGCAGAATAATGTAACAACACTTGTCTCCACCTTCTAATTCAGTAACACTTCTGAAACCAGCAGGGTTGACTCTTTGGAAAAACAGGTAAAAATGTGTAACCCTCCCCTAAATAAATTCCATAGGGAATTGAATTTGTTCGCCCATGATAGCCAGAATAACTCAGTTCCTCGGGTGTGATGATGGTGTTCCCCAGGCCTTCATCATCATCCTTTTATTCCATTGCCACAAGATTTAGAAGTTGTCTGCCTCCCTTTGACCCTCAGGCAGTAAATCCTCAAGTGCCAGGGATGTTCTTTGACCATCTCATTATTAAACATTGAGACCCTCACTTTCCCAGACTAACACAACTTCTAGATTCAAGGACCCCAGTACCATGTTTCTTTGGTGATGTAAGCTAGGAAAATCCATATCTAGCTTTGGAAGACTTTTCTCTAACTTGGACCAAATATATGAAATACCTTATTGATTGAATTATTTACTTTTCTATGGCTGGTCAGAGTACAGTGACTTTCTGGAGTTAATGGTGATAGGTAAGTGAAAACCTAGGGTCTCCATCCCAAGGTTCTCTCAAGGAGTGCATCTTCTCTCTGAGATGTGCTTTGGTCATCCCAAATCAGGAGGTGCTGGTCCATTTGACAGGATGCTCTCTTTTTTCCTAGGACTCTACAGAAAACCCAGTCTGTCAGCGCTGCCCAGCCCAGCGGTGAGATTAGGAGGGAATGTGACCCTCCAGTGTGTCTCACAGCTTGGGTATGATGTGTTTGCTCTGACTAAGGAGGAACCACAGAAGTTCTCTTGGACCCTAGACTCACAGTGCATATACTCTAATGGCAGTTTCCAGGCACTGTTCTCTGTGGGACCTGTGATCTCCAGACAGCAGAGGACATTCAGATGCTATGGCTATTACCTGAGTAAACCCCAGGTGTGGTCAGAACCCAGTGACCCTCTGGAGTTCCTGGTGTCAGGTAAGGCAGCCCAGCTTGTCTATTGAAAGATATCGCATCTGAGAAGGATCCAGGAGATCCAGGGCTCTCAATCCCATTGACTCAGAGCATGAAGACAGAAGGACCCAAGATACAGAAACTAGGGAGGGAGGGCAGTGAGAGTGAATCATGGGGCGTCTAGAAGAGAGATGGGTCTTCACGTGACTCCCGTGTTCCTTCTGCTGTTCTGGGATCAACTCAATGATCTCCATATTATCATGTAATAAATGAATAGATATGTATATGGTATATGCATTATATGTGATTTTATATATGTATAATAAAGATAATCACATGAGAGAAAACATGGTGTTAATCTTTCTGTGTCTCCTTTACTTGGTTTAATGTATTGATCTCCATTTGCACCCAGTCTTTTGCAATTTTTCTGCACAAAGAATTCTTTCCTTCAAATAAATATATTTAAAATTTCATGGTAACTTATACATTTATGCATATACATATAATTCTATGAAATTAGACATCAAAATGCCCAACAGTCCAATTAAGAAATGGGCGATAGAACTAAACAGAGAATTCTCAACAGAAGAATCTCAAATGGATGAAAGGCATTTAAGGAATTGCTCAGCATCCCTAATCGTCAGGGAAATGCAAATCAAAACGACTCTGAGATACCACCTTACGCCAGTCAGAATGGCTAAGATCAAAAACACTGAGGACACCTTGTGCTGGAGAGGATGTGGAGCTAGGGGAACAATCCTCCACTGCTTGTGGGAATGCAAGCTTGTACAGCCACTTTGGAAATCAATATGGCACTTTCTTAGAAAATTGGGAATCAATCTCCCCCAAGACCCAGCTATACCACTCTTGGGTATATACCCAAGGAATGCTCAATCATACCACAAGAGCACTTGCTCAGCTATGTTCATATCAGCATTGTTTGTAATAGCCAGAACCTGGAAACAACCTAGATGCCCTTCAACTGAAGAATGGATAAATAAAATGTGGTACATATACACAATGGAATACTACTCAGCAGAGAAAAACAATGACATCATGAGGTTTGCAGGCAAATGGAGGGATCTAGAAAAAAATCGTCTTGAGTGAGGTAACCCAGACTCAGAAAGACAAACATGGTATGTGTTCACTCATAGGAGAATACTAGATGTGGACCAAGGATGACTGGACTGCTACTCATATCACCAGGGAGACTACTGGAAAACAGAACCCCAAGAAAGACACGGGGATCGCCCAGTGACGGAGAAATGGATGAGATCTTCATGAACAGTCTGATCATAAGTGGGGGAAATGAAGGGCGAGCGTCAAGGGAAAGAGAACTTGGGGCAGCGGGAGACCCCCACTGGATCAAGAACAGAGAGGGAGAACAATAAATAGGAGACCATGATAAATGAAGACCACGTGAGAATAGGAAGAAGCAAAGTACTAGAGAGGCCCACAGAAATCCACAAAGATACCCCCACAATAGACTGCTGGCAATGGTCGAGAGACAGCCCGAACTGACCCACTCTGGTGATGGGATGGCCAAACACCCTAATTGTCGTGCTAGAAACCCCATCCAATGATTGAGGGATCTGCAAGCAGAGATCCACGACAAGGCCCCGGGCGGAGCTCCAGGAGTCCAATTAGGGAGAAAGAGGAGGGTCTATATGAGCAAGAATTGTTGAGACCAAGGTTGGAAAAAGCACAGGGACAAATAGCCAAATGAATGGAAACACATGAACTATGAACCAATGGCTGAGGGGCCCCCAACTGGATCAGGCCCTCTGAATGGGTGAGACAGTTGATTGGCTTGAACTGTTTGGGAGGCATCCAGGCAGTGGGACCGAGTCCTGTGCTCATTGCATGAGTTGGCTGTTTGAAACCTGGGGCTTATTCAGGGTCGCTTGGCTCAGCCTGGGAGGAGGGGACTGGCCCTGCCTGGACTGAGTCTACCAGGTTGATCTCAGTCCTCGGGGGAGGCTTTGCCCTGGAGGAGGTGGGAATGGGGGGTAGGCTGGGGGAAAGGGAGGGGGGCGGGAGAGGGGAGAACAAGGGAATCCATGGCTGATATGTAGAACTGAATGGTATTGTAAAAATAAAATAAAAAAAAAACTATGAGAAATAAATGTATTTTTTTTTTAAAAAGAATTCTTTCCTTCAAATAAATATATTTAAAATGTCATGGTAACTTATACATTTATGCATATACATATAATTCTATTTTTTATATTCCCATGTATCTATAATTACAGAAATACATCTAAAATATTATATGGTTTTATGTATATGTATAAATTTAACTTTTTTGGTGATTTCATATGAGTGTTGTACTGAAATCATTTCTACACACTTTCTTCTTCCTCTTACTCTGTTTCTTTCATTCCTTCTTATATTTGACCTGTTGTTATTAATTATTATTGTTACATCTCTCTCACACACACACACACACACACATAGATCCTAGAGCCTAGCTTGGGTTTCTTTTGATTCTTTCATTTCCTTCCTTTGTCTCCAAACAATTTTATCTAAAGCCATCAAAGATTCACCATGTGGTTTGTCTCTGCTTCTTGTTTTGCTGGTCGGGTTTTTCCATTTGATCCCAGCATGTATGAGGGAGCAAGTGAGTTGGATTCCAGGTGGTCATTATATAGGCCTTCTTTAGGCAAGCATACTTTTGACATTTCATGTCATGTCTAGAAGACTCCATTCTGTAGCAGGAATCTTGTTCCTCTAGCTCTAATAAGCTTTCTACCTCACTTCCACAATATACCCTGTAACACACACACACACACACACACACACACACACAGAGACACTTACATATGTATATATTGGATTGTAGAAGTATCCATTTGGACTGGGCACATGAATGCCACTTATTCCTGTTTTGACCAGTGTCAGTCTCAATAATCATCATCATCTATGGCAAAAGAAGCTTCTTTGATGAGAGGTGAGAGCCAAACTTACCTGTAGATTTAATGATAAGTATTTATAATGCAGTTAGAAATTACATTGGTTTAGGAACATGGAAGTACTGGTTTCTTCTTTAGCGTACATAGCCTCTGCAGAAGTAGGTACAAGTAATATATTGTCACTGCTCAATTTTGGCCTATCCTTTGATGGTTTACGTTACACTTATTAGAACATATCTGCATTCATGTACACTGTGAGCATGTTTTTTATTGTTTGCATTACTAACTGTGATGATTAGAGAGTGAGATGTTAAACAGAAACATCATGGGAACTGCTTGGGTAAGTGCAGGTAGAGAACCCCAGACTGTCACTTTTTGTACTCCTGATATTTATAAGTCCCTGAGAAAAAGAATTTGGGGCAGGATCATGGGTTCTTAGCTGGTGAATTGGTGTAAACCAATTTCCTGGGAAATTAGCTTCCAGGATTCTCTACTCCAGCCTGAGCTGGGAGCACAGGAAGGCTCCTTTATTCTGAACTCAGAGACCATACTTTTCCGTCTCTGCTCCCTAGAATCAGATAAATTCTATTCCCAAGAAGTGCCTTGGGCAAAAGTTCTAAACTCAAAGCAAGTCAGGCTGAAGAAATCAAGCCAAAGACTGGAGGAAGCTGCTACAGCAGAGAAAGGGTGCATTTCATATTTTCATGATGTTATGTGATGACATTAATATGCATGTCTAGGAAATAACAAAATGAAACTGGACAAAAAGAATCAGTTCTCTTGAGCACTTCACACATCCAACATGTCTTTGTTTCTCAGGAGCACCTGAGACCACCAGACAACCACAAAACATGTCAGAAGCCATGAGAGGTGAGTAAGGAAAATTCTGGTTTGGGCATGACACAGAAGGTCAAATTCTATACTGAGGAGGGAGCCTCTCAGAGTAGAAATCCAGTTATCTTATGGTGGCGTTCGTTTGTCCTGATGTCTTTGTCAACAATTTCTAGTCTCACCACCCCAGGATCACACAGTGGAGAACCTCGTCCGGATGGGCATGTCTGGCTTGATCCTCACACTTCTTGGGATTTTGCTGTTTGAAGCTTGCCACAGCCAGAGAAGGACCTTGACTGCATCCTCGAAGTGAAGAAGAGAGATAGCAACAGACCATGCATGGTGCCCACATATGGGAAGCAAATTTGAGGGTCTCTGGTGTTTTTTGTTTCAGTTTTGGGGTTTTTAGTTGTTGTTGTTGTTTGTATAAAATTCAATGTTTAATATTAGGAATCACTTGTGAGAAAAGATCCAGGAATCAAACATATTTTTGGTGCAGGAAAAGACCTAAATGTTGGTGTGGAGAGCTCTTCTACCACCATGTTAATGCTCTTACCCTCTACCTAGCTGTGGACTTTGAAGGTTTTTCTTCCTTCCTTTTCAGTCTATGATATTGGGAACCTGTTGTCCCAGCAGTAAGGTTTGAGTCTTTTCCTCTCTGTATCCTCTGCTTTCCCCCAGTCTCTTTCATACTTTCCTTTATTATAAATTACTGCATTACCTATTTTACATTATGAGCATCTGCTTTTTGTGGATGTTGTTCCCATGAACAAGGCATTTGACTTAGTACAAGATCAATCAAAAAATGAGCACAAGTCAGATTCTAGAATGAAAAAAATAACTGAAAATAAATGATGCTCCTAAAAATCTATACTTTCAAACCATTAGGTATTCATCACAAACTCATTGAGATTTATGATAATTTGAAAATGTTGCTGTCCAGTAAAAAACAATGATATCATGAAATTTGCAGGCAAATGGATGGAACTAGAAAATATCATGCTGAGTGAGGTAACCCAGACTCAGAAGGACAAACATAGTATGTACTCACTCATAAGTGGATACTAAATGGGAGGGAAGGGATGGCCAGACTGCAACCCACAACTCCAGAGAGGCTAGCTAACAGGGAAAGACCCTAGGAGGGACACGTGGATGACCCTGCAAAGGAGAAGTGGATGACATCTACATGAGTGGGCTAGGTGTGGGGGGGTGGCAGAGGGAGAGGAGTGGGGGATGAGAACATAGGGAAATGGGAGGGTCAAGCTGGAACAGGGACAGAGTGGGAGGGCATGGAGGAAGATACCATGATAGATGAGGACATCATGGAAATAGGAAGAGGCAGAGTGCTGGGGAGGCTGTCAGGAATCCACAAGGTTGACCCACCTTGGTCTGCTAGCAGTGGTCCAGAGGGTGCCTCGTCTGGTCTACTCTGGTGACCAGTCTAGCGAATACCCTAACTGTCATCATAGAGCTTTTGTCCAGTGACTGATGGAGGCAGATGCAGAGATCCATGGCCAGGCACCAGGCTGAGCTCCGGGAATTCAATTGATGAGAGAGAGGAGGGATTCTGCAGATGAGGGACGTGGAGATCATGATGGGAGGACATGCAGAGATGACTAGTCACACTAGTGGAAGCCCATGAACTGTGGACTGGTGGCTGTTTTAAATCACCCATGGGACTGGACTAGATCCTCTGCATAAGGAAGACATTTGTTTGATTCGAACTGTTTGGGGGTCACCCAGGCAGGGGGATCGGTATCCATCCCTGGTGCATGGGAAGGCTCCTGGGATTCCTGTGCCTGTGGTGTGATGCTTTTCACAACCTTGGTGCAGTGGGAAGGGGCTTGGACCTGCCTAGGCTCAGTGTGCTGGGCTCAGCTGACTCCCCATGGGAGACCTTGATTTGGGGGAAGTGGGGATGCAGGGTAGCTTGGGAGAGAGGGCTGCGGGGTGGGAGGAGGGAGGAGGGGAGATCTGTGGGTGGTATGTCGAGTGAGTAGAAAATTTCTTAATAAAGAAAAATGAAAAAAAATTTACACTCCTCCTACCTCAGCCTCCCAATCACTAGAGTTACAGATGTGCACTGCCATTCTTGGACATTCCTCCTCCTTCCCCTCCTCCTCCTCCTCCTCCTCCTCCTCCTCCTCCTCCTCCTCTTCCTCCTTCTCCTTCTCCTCATCCTCATCCTCATCCTCTCCTCTTCCTCCTCTTCCCTGTTTTGCAAACAGATCTCTCTATATGTAGCTCTGGCTCATATATATACTCAATATATACCAGACTGACCTCTAAATTTTGTAAGCTTCTGTAAGACAAAGAACACAGTAAATAAGACAAAACAGCAGCCTACAGAATGAGAAAAGGTCTTCACCAACCCCACATTTGACAGCTGGTCTCCAAAATACGTAAAGAACTCAAGAAAGTAGACATTAAAATACCAAATAATCCAGTTTAAAAATAGGGTACAGATCTAAACAGAATTCTCAACAAAAGACTCTCAAATGGCCAAAAGACATTTAAGGAATTGCTCAACATCCTTAGCAATCAGGGAAATGCAAATCAAAATGACACTTAGATAACATCTTACAACTGTTAGAATAGCTAAGACCAAAAACACTGGTGACACCTTATGTTGGAGAGGATGTGGAGTGGGCAGAACACTCCTATACTGATGATGGAAGTGCAAACATATACAGCCACTCAGGAAATCAGTATGATGGTTTATCAGAAAATTAGGAACCAATCTATCTCAAGACACAACGATACCACTCTTGGCCATATACCCAAAAAATGTTTAATCATACCATGAGGACACATGCTCAGTTATGTTCATAGCAGCATTATTCATAATAGCCAGAACCTGGAAACAACCTAGATGCCCCTCAACTAAAGAATGGATAAAGAAAATGTGGTACATATGCACAATGGACCCTTACTTAGCACTAAAAACAATCACGAAATTTTTAGGCCAATGGATAAAACTAGAAAAAAAAATCATTCTGAGTGAGGTAACCCAGACCCAGAAAGACAAATACAATATGTGCTCACTCATAAGTGGATATTAGGCACAAAGCAAAGAATAACCAGACCACAATCCACAACCCCAGAGAAGCTAGGCAAAAAGGAGGAACCTAAGTGGGACAGGCATGGAGGGCCCTAAGGAAGGGAAATGGTTAAGATCTCTTGGG
The DNA here is from genome assembly GCA_902168325.1 of Peromyscus nudipes. Taxonomy (NCBI): domain Eukaryota; kingdom Metazoa; phylum Chordata; class Mammalia; order Rodentia; family Cricetidae; genus Peromyscus; species Peromyscus nudipes. The sequence goes on from CABHPH010137714.1 coordinate 8,315, forward strand.
TACACTTGGAGGGAATAGAAGGGAGTGGATAGGGGATGGCAACATGAGGGATCAAGAGGGCTGAGATTGGGAAGGGATGGAGAGGGAGAGTAATGAAAGAGATATCTTGATAGAGGGAGTCATTATGGGCTTAAGGAGAAACCTGATGCTAGGAAAATTCCCAGGAATCCGTAAGAATGACCAAAGCTAAGACTCCTAGCAATAGTGGAGAAGGTGCCTGAGCTGTCCTTCCCCTATAATCAGATTAGTACCTACCCTAGTTATCATCATAGAACCTACTTCCAGTAGCTGATGGACTCTGTAAAGACAGCTGGGGAACCTGCATGGAACAGAACTAGGTCCTCTGAATGTGAGTGATGGATGTGGGGCTTGATCTGATGGTGGAGCCCATGGTAGTGGGACCATGAGTTATCCCAGGTGCATGAACTGGCTTTTTGGAGCCCATTCCCTATGGTGGAATACTTTTCTCAGCCTTGATGTCGGGCAGGGTGGGGGGTGCTTGGTCCTACCTCAACTTGGTATGCCAGACTTGTTGACTCCCCAAGGGGGGCCTTAACCCCCCTGAGAAGTGGATGGGATGAGGGGAGGATGGGAGATAGAAAATAGGAGGTAAGGGGAACTGGGATTGGTATGTAAAATGAAAACAATTTTAAATAAAAATAAATTTTAAATGAAATTTGCAGGCAAGTGGATGAACTAGAAAAAATCATCCTGTTTGCTGTATGCCTGAATCAGAAAGATGAACATGATATGTACTTGCTTAGATGACAATATTAGCTATGAAGTCAATGATCACAAAGCAAAGTCTGTAGAACTACAGAAGGTAGTAATGAACTAGAGGGAACAGAAAGACCTTCTTTGGAAATGGAAATAGAATAGATAGCAACTGTCACCTTCTTTGATGATGAGATAGGTACACTAACAAATAGCAAACAAAATTTTGGTCTCTTACCCTTGCTCAGAAGAATATCTTCTAGCTGAAAGTTCTGCCTCCAATCAAAAGATACAGCTGAACTACCTCACAGCTTGAAAACAAAGATTCCCAGGGATATTATAAAAAAAACAACCCCCCTGGACTGGCCCAACACTAAGAACCTGTAATCACTCAACTAAAAAGTGCAACTACCCCTGTTGAGATTAAAAACTACCCAGTGACCCAAGGGAAAAAAGGGAACTTGCATTCCATACTGCTGGTCTTGGAGAGACAGGAATCCTGGTGCCAGGCGACTCACTCTGAAATACACCTCTCTTGCATGTGAAGAAATCCAGGACCTCTGACTTTCATGATTCTGATTCTTCCAGGGAAACAGGTGTACACAGCTATGGGCCACAGGACTATAATGTAAGAACTCAGCTGGTTATGGCAAGGCCACCAACTGAAGGGATCAAGGAATTCCCTCAGAGGAAGCCAAATCTCAGGGAGCATTTGGTGATATTTGTTTTTTATATATTAACTGTCTTCTGTTATGAATATCATGTGTGCCTTCATAGTTTTCCTAATTGACATTTTCCCTACAAATTGCTAACTGTGTGGACTGATCACTCTTTGGACTTATACATTTGAGGTATTTGGAGAACAGCCTCAGAAAAGGCTTCCTTCCCTCAGGCCCATCTGTTTCTCTCTTTTTAGCACTGGAATCAGATATCTCCCTTAGCTACAAGGACAGACAAATAACATTGCAGACCACCACATGCTAGTCTCCTGAATTAAGGTAAATTCCAGATGGAGACACCACCTAGGTCAGGTGGAACTTAAAAACATAACTTCATGCAAATTAAGCTCGGACCCTCCATGTAACAGTCCTGGCTGTCCTGAAACTCACTTAAGACTCAGGCTGGCCTCCTCCAACCTGTGATGGCCTTCCCTCATCCTCCTGCCTCTGCCTCTCAAGTGCTAGGATTAAAGGCATGTGCCACTACCGCTGCACTGAAATGTCATCTGCTGAGTAATGCACAGCCATTACAATAAAAAAAAAAAAAAAAAACTCTCAACAAGCTGATGAGTGCAAAAGATGAACAGCCAGGAATGGAAGGAGACGGTTCATAGAGGACCCATTATCCCTCACTAATAAACTGCTTCCTAGTTATAGATCCAGAGAAGGAAAGAGTCATTTACTCTATTGTGCATCTACTGCTCACCCAAGGTCATAGTTCCAATCCAACCGTCACACATATGACTCTGATTAAATGAGTCACACATCACATCCCAAAGACATGAATATGGAAAAGTGATGGGAAGAGAGGGTGTTATGTAGTTCCTGATCCCGAGAAAGTCCATGGACAATCCACTTATAATTAAGAAGTTTACTGATTACTGCTAGCAAAACAATGATCTCTGAGCCAACCTACAGATTGCCATGAAAAGGAGGATAAGGAGAGGATTTTTAAGGTCAAAAACCACAAGTAGAATGAACATTGGTTTCTGCACAAGCTAGCCAGAGCTATTTTGCTCTGCCAAAATTAAGTAGTCAAAGCAACTTCAAAATGGTCCTTGACTGTCTATATAAGCAGGTAACAGAAGCCAAAAAGAAGTTAGCAATATCATAAGATATAGATGGCCACACTGTACATTTCTGGGTTGGAGGTAACTGAGTCAGGCCTACTGGAAAATTATCTTGCAGAGAGGGACTGGAGTCAGAGACAAACAGCTAGGGATTTACCAAGATGGATGCCTAGCACAAAATGGAGCAGTTTCTTTAGTCATTGCAAAGGGATGGATTTTTAAAGAAGTGGGAGGTATATAAAAATTGATGTGGAGAGAGCATAGGCAAAATGCATTATATACAAGTTGAAGATTGTAAGATATTGATAAAGAACATTAATTTTTAAAGATAAAAATACAACACAACTACAAAAGGACTATCTAAGTCATACAATCGATGCCAGCATGTCATTCTTGTGCGGGCATTGAAAACACTGTGTAGCCCAAGGAGGTCTAAAATGAGTGTTTCACCTGCTTCTATCTTCTATTTAGCAGGGACTACCTGTGTTCTTATCTTATAACTTCTTCCTGTATCATTTCATTTCCACCCCTATTCCAGTTCTGAGGGCACTATGTTTTTCCCGTCTTTATTAACATGCATAAATTGCACTCAGTTCTAAGTTTCACTACACTGATGACATCTAACCTTCCAGTCCTTCTCTTGTACCATCTTCCTCCTCTTGCTGGTCCCACCACCACCTTCTTTTCCCAAGTATTCCATTTTCTACTTTCTTTTTTTAATTTTCTTTATTAAGAAATTTTTTATCCATTTTACATACCAACCATAGATTCCCTTCTCTTCCCTCCTCCTGCCTCCCAGCTTTCCACCCAACCCACCTCCCATTCCCTCCTCCAACAAGGTAGGGCCTCCATGGGGAGTCAGTAGAGCCTGGTCCATTCAGTAGAGGCAGGTCCAAACCCCTCCCCCTGCACCAAGGCTTTGCAAGGTGTCCCACCATAGGTAGTGAGCTCCAAAAAGCCATCTCATATACCAGGGATGGATCCTGATCCTACTGCCAGAGGGCCCCTTAAGCAGATCAAGCAGATCAAACAAATGTCTTGTTTATGTAGAGGGCTCCACAGCTGTTGGTCTAAAGTTCATGAGTTCCCACTAGTTTGGTCTGGTCATCTCTGTAGGTTTCCCCGTCATGATCTTGTCCTTCCCTATTCCAATATAGAATATGCTATTGCTTTCTTTCTGTATTCTCAATATGACAATGAGGTCATTGATTTAGAAAGGTATGTTATGTGTTTATTAATGGTTTGGTCCAGGAAGCCATAACAACCCAGACTTTCTAGGAGGCTCTGATGAAAGGACAAAGGGAACTTTAGTTCTGTCTCCTCATCCAAGATCAGACAGGAAGCCAGTCTGATGTTGGGACCATTGCCTCCTAGGAGATTAGGTTGCAAGTCTGTGGACAGGACTCTGCCTCCTGGGCTTGGTTCTTATCCTAGCATATCTGGCTGATGTTCCCCATGCTTTCTTTCATAAAACTGACTTGTCTCTCTGCTAACCTTGTCCCTTTCCCTACTGCTAATAGTATATGAGATAGTGTATTTCTTAATAAATTTGTGTGGTGTAAGGCATAACTTTTGCAATATCTCTCATCTAACTATTGATTTTCTCTTCTTTAATTCTTAGACTAGTGTAGCTGGAGGTTTTTTTGGTCCTGCCCAGCTCCACAGACCATGCAGCCACTTATAAAATAATCATTTAGAAGCTTATATTAATTAAAACTGTTTGGTCATTAGCTCAAGCTTACCACTGACAAGCTCTTACATTTAAACTAACCCATTTTGGTTAATCTGTATGTTACCACATGTTCCGTGGCTTTACCTGTGTGTCATTACATGTTGCTCCTTAGGTGGCTCACTGGCATCTCCTGACTGAGCCTTCCAGACTTCCCACAATTCTCCTTGTTTGCTTATCCCGCCTATACTTCCTGCCTGGCTACTGGCCAATCAGCATTTTATTTATCAGCCAATAAGAGCAACACATTCACAGCATACAGACCAATATCCACAACATTTCCCCTTTTCTTTTTTTCAAAAAGGAAGGTTTTAACTTTAACATAGTAAAATTACATATAACAAAACAATTATCAAGCAAGAATTATAGTTACAATATCTAGTCTATTTGTATTTGGAAAAATTAAAGAAAATATTCTGTCTATCCTATATTTGTTAGTCTAAAGTTTTATGTCTAATTTATCTTTTATCATAACCAAGGAAAATAATTATAGCTATCTAGTCTTCAACTACATCAAAGACCTCAGAATGATATAATATTATCTAAGTAAACAGGTAGAGCATTGTAAGCAACTTAGACTAGGTCTTCCCACTCAACTCCTCAATTTTCAGGGCTCTTATTCATACTTGTTCAGATCAGTTCTGAGTTATTCTGGTTCATGCTACATTATATTAAGGAGACTTCATCATTCAAATTTCAGCTTTATTGAGATATAATTGACAAAAGGTATATATTCAGGGTAAAAATGTTTAAAATGTTTTATATGCATCTTCATATGTGTTAACAAGGGAAAAAAGAGGTCCTGAATTTGAAGGAGAGTAGAGAGGGATCTATGGAAATGTCTGGAAGGAAGGAAGAGAAGAGAAAATGCTGTAATTATAGTGGAATCTCAAAAATAAAAATTAAAAGACAACACAAAAAATGAAACTTTCTTCATTCCTTTCTTCTTTCCTTATTTTATGCATTGGTCACTAACAAAGCATTTGCCTTTTTTATAAAATGCAAGGACAACAGAATCAGAGTCCTCAGGTTTTTCTAGAGACTGTTCATGTCTGCACTATGACTGTGCACCTGAGGCAGATCTTGTTTTCTGACATCCCTGAGTCCTCACTCCTCCATGGAATGCAGAGTGTGGATCTCCCTGGACTGGTAGAAGCCAGAGTATTTCTCAGGTTGGACTTTTCTGCCTGGAAGGTGGGAGGTTCACATGTCCCTGTCTCGGAGTCACGATGCACAGCTGGGCATAGGTCACATCATGTGGCTCCTCTGTTATAGCAGCCTGCAGTGGGAAAGTGTAGAAGAAGGTCTATGTTGGTCACTGGGAACATGGGTCACTAGAGAAGTCAGGACCCACCTGCTCATCTATCACTTGATTTCTTTTTGACTGTGTGTCATTTGAGGCTAATAATTCCTTTGGCATGAGAGAAGAAGAGGTGATCTCTGTCCTTCTGAGTCTTGAGGGCTTCACCTGGGCATACATGTTTTTGGAGGGGTCTTCCTCATGTTGGCTCTGCAGCGGAGAGACAATGTAACAAAGGAAGTTGGCCTGGTTTCCCAGAGGCTCTCCACCCATACTTCCACAGGGAGCAAGAATGATACTTCAGACATTTTTACCAAACTAAGCTGTTGCTGATGGGGTCTTCTGGGACTTTCTGGGGACTTGGAGTGCCTGTCAGTTAATTCTCTGTGCTTCTGAAATATTATCCTGACACAATGATGTCCTCTCCAGTGCCTCCATCTTTTGGAAAGAGAATGTCCCTACCCCAACGACACTTGAATCTACCATGCTCCATACCTAGATGTGTAACTTCATCACAGGTTTGTATGAAACTCTACCCAGGCTTCTCCACAGAAGGCTTCTTTCAAGTTCCCTTTAAATTCAAACTGATCATCTCTGCTTCACATAACTCAACCCATATCCTCTAACATATTTCCCTCATACACTTTGCACTGCTCAGACTCTGTTTATCTCAATATTATTTCCCATCTGAGCTCGCCACAGTGGGTAGGGAGTTCTGTCTCCAGCTATAAATGCAGCCCTTACATAAGCATGGTCAAGAGGGAGACACGGGAGCTGGGGAGGGGAGTCAAGCAGCAGAGTGGTTGCTATGCAGACATGAGCACCTGAGTGTGATCATCTGTTGCCACATAAAAAAAAAAAAGGCCAAGCAAGAATTTCACATGCCTGGGACCTAAGTGATGTTGAGGGAGCGACTGGTGCCCAGGGCTCAGTGGCACCAATCCACCCAAATAAATAGCACCATGGATATGAAGAGAGCCTGTCAGAGAAAATGAGTTGGGGAAAATAGAAGAAGATATCAGATGTTGACCCCTGTCTTCTGCTTGTGCTTAAGCACATGTGCACACTCATTCTCAGGCACATGAATCTCACTTACTTGTGTTTCCTGTTCATTCACTTGTTAGTTTTATCACTAGAGCTTAACCCAAGGCCTTATACATCTAAAGTAATCACTTTACCATTCAGCTACAACTTATGATCCTCATATTCTCTTCTGAACCTTTAAAATCACTCTAGAAATCAGACAGATGTTGAGAAGTCAGAAAGTTGGGGCCATATTGTCAAAAGTAAACAAAGAAAGAATGAGATCATAGCATATATAATATAGTTGCTTCAAGAGGCAAGGAGCCAGCTATGGCTGATACTAAGGGCTGAAAGGGGGGAGAACAGAGATTGCTTTTCGATTATATTGGATCATAAGTTCTTAGCATTATGGATAAGCAATAGTCTCACCAGGACATCCAGCTCCATGCTGTCTGCAGGCTGTGTGACCTTCACAGTAGCATCTGTCATAACAAAACAAGCAAGTTTTCCCCTGGCCAGATTCCCAGGACATCTCACTTCCCCAGACCCCTGCTGTATCCCAGACATGGAAAGATAATTTGTAGTGGGGTGAGGGTACATAGAGAGGGTTCAGTATCCCAGACCCTCTTCCACCCCTGTGATGCTGAGATGTCAGACATCTCCCTCCTGGGCCCTCATTTTCTCACACAAGATTTCTTCCTGAATGGCAGGAGCTGGGCTGGAGTTGGTAGAAACAAGAAGACAAATGTCAGTGAGGGAAGTTGAGCAGATGTGGTCTATGGTTCTGGGCATGAGTTACCTGTTCTGGAGGCTTTTGTCCCTGTTTACTGAATCTGCAGGAGGTTGCAAGTCAGTCTTTGCCTGAACTACAAGAGAGAAAGGAGCCTCAGCCAAGAGGCTGTGGAGCCCCTTGCTTAGCACCTTGAGGACTAGAAGGGATCTTTACAACTCATTGCATATATGTTAAAAATCTTTCAGGAGTTGAAAAGTCTATACAATATAGGATATTACACATGTTTCCAGATAACATTTTGTGTTCAGATTTTGCAGAAGTGTTTCTAAGCTGATCTGTCCCAGTCTGGGCTTTCACTCAGGCTGGTGCCCTGAGCCCCTGCTTAGATAGCCCACAGTGGGACCCACTCCCCACTGAGACCCAGGCTTCCCACACCCAACTCACCTCCCGTTCTGTTTTTCTTCTGATGCCTGAGTGTGAGAAGAATGGAGATGATGAGAAGGAAGAGCAGTAGGAAGAAGGCCACAGAAGCCCCAATCACAGCCTTTTGATATCCTTCCAGTCCTAGGAGACAATGGACATCATGAATGAGGAACTGAAAATGAGAATCTACTGTGTGAGAATGAAGAAGCAATCAGAGTCTTCGTGGAGCTGCACTAGGTCCCCTGCATATATATTATGGTTGTTGGTTTGGTGTTTTGTGGGGGACTTCCAACAGTAGTGATAAAGGTGTATCTGACACATTTGCCTGCCTTTAGGATGCTATTCTTTCTATTGGGTGACCTCACCTAACCTTGATGTGACTGTCTATGTCTGATGTTATGGTATCATAATGTGCCATGTTCAATTGATGCCCCTCAGTGGCCTGCTCTTTTCTGGGGCAGAGGTAGTGAATCTGAAGCAGAGTGAATGTGTGTGGGGGACTTGAATGAGTGGAGGGAGGGGAAGCTGCAATTGGGATGCATTGTATGAATGAACGAGAGAGAGAGAGAGAGAGAGAGAGAGAGAGAGAGAGAGAGAGAGAGAGAAGGGAAGGAAGGAAGGAAGGAAGAAGGAAAGAAAGAAAGAAAGAAAGAAAGAAAGAAAGAAAGAAAGAAAGAAAGAAAGAAAGAAGGAAGGAAGGAAGGAAGGAAGGAAGGAAGGAGAGAGAGAGAGAGAGAAAGAAAGAAAGAAAGAAAGAAAGAAAGAAAGAAAGAAAGAAAGAAAGAAAGAAAGAAAGAAAGAAAGAAAGAAAGAATCTACTGTGTGAGTACCCCATATTGGGTCTTTGTGTTTGCTGTATCTCATTCTCATAGCCATGCAACAGAGGACCATCTGAATACTTTCAGTCAGTTTTCCTGCCCCAGATCAGCCTGAAGGATGGTGCATAGCTGAGGATTGAGTCCAGGATATCTGTCCTCCCACTTTGTTCCATACACTGGAGCTAAACCTCATGAACTGGAAGGAAAGATCCTGAATGTCCTGTCCTAACCCTGTACCACACCCCAACACAATGTCTTCAACACAGTGATAGATAGGGCAGAACCATTGTGGAACAGGGTTCTAGAATCTTTCTCTATAAGTATGTGAAATAGATGAGATCATCATTAAAAGGAACTTAATGTCTTTGCCAGGGCTCTCCCATTTACATGTGGAGAAACTGAGAACCTCACAAGACAGAGGGTAGTACATGTCAACCTCTCCAGACAAGAATGTACCAACCACATAACAAGCTTTATCCCTGCTGGACCCACCCTGCAGTAGAGTTCTTGCTTAGACCTCTGCTGTCAGACACAACAGGGATGAAGAGCTGTTTTTCATGGCCTGACACACTTGAATGGTGAAAATCAGGGCAATTGACACCTGCTCTCATTTTATGTGCTTCAGCCTACGACAGATCAACAGTATCACTCTTCCTCAGGACGCATCAAATGCAACCTAGCTTCTGAGTCTCTGAGTTTCTGGAGACCATGTTGGGGTCTCTGCTTCACACCTAGTAGGTTA
>CABHPH010137715.1:7851-35351 GCA_902168325.1 Peromyscus nudipes
TAGATAGATAGATAGATAGATAGATAGATAGATAGATAGATAGATAGATAGATAGATAGCTTGCTTGCTTTCTGGAAATCTCAAAAAAATATAAGATAGATAGATAGAGTAATTAATTAAAACATTTTAAAAGACACATTCATAGACTGGTAGATAGGGAAGGGAACTTATTTAGTCAGACATTAAGTTTTAATTGAGAATGATTGGTGATATCTATAGGAGAAAAATGAATAAATTCAATAGACACAATGAGGTGGTGCCTTCTGCTGATACAGTGACCATCTGTAACACGAGTGTTGCTAAGCTCTTAGTGTCACCAGGTTTGAACAGGCCTGTAAAATGTTAGTTCCCTACAGATGGCCAGCTATGAGGGTAATTAGATTCCCATTATAAGGGAAAAATAGCTTCACATCTCAGCCCATTTGCTCTGTGTGCATGTTCAGTTGTACAGTGCTAATCAACACAATGCTATGCTTTTGAAAATTAATTATTTGTATTTTTTGAATAGTCTATTTAGTGTATCTGACAGTACATATAGTACTCTGCTGAGTGAACGGACTACTCTTCTTTTATTGTTGTGCTCAAATGGACACCTTAGCATTTGGTTCTTTCCCTTTCATTACACACCAGTCTAGAGCTTGTGGTAGAGCCGTGGATTGCTGGACTCTGGGCTGCCCTCACAAAGCACTTTAAGTCACTCGGAGGACAAGAAGAAATGAGTGACGCGCTCCCACGGGCATCAGCCGCCCCCTTGAACACCGCTGGGAAGCCGGAATTGTCGCACATCCAGTCACAAGTTGAACTTCTGAGATTAGAGAATGTGGGGAAAAGGGATTCCGAGGTTTGGGAACAAAATGAAGCAAACAGGAGTCAGACGGGAGATGTGATTGAAGACCTTCAGTCCTCGCTCATCTGCTCAGTTCCTCCACTCTCACAAGCCTCTCTAAGCATTCCTGCTCTGCCCCCTGAATATTTGGAGGTCCATCTTCAGGAGTCTCTGGGCCAGGTGAGAGATGACTTCACGCTCCGTGCTTCATAATGTGAGTGCTGGCTTGTGCTTGTTCGTCACATGGGGACCAAGTGCAGCATCCCCAGCTGTAACTGCAGTTCCTGCGGCAGCTGCACCTGTTATGCTGTGCAGTACGTGCAGCTGTGTTAGTGGGAATGCTCACCAGAGGCCCCCAAAGAAGACAGCACTTACTCCCTGACCCTTCCAGAAAAGCAGTGTCCGTCTCTGTGTTCCGAGTGGCCTGATGTGCGGAAGTCCTTTCTCCATCTCTGATGTAGCCTTTCACGGTGCCGCTCTGTCTTCACTTACACTTGCTGAGCCCTCAGCCTGCTCACACCCTCTCTCGGGTCACTCACAGCTGCTGAGCCCTCAGCCTGCTCACATCCTCTCTCGGGTGCTCTGAGTTCGTCCAGCCCCATGACACAGAACCTCAGCACCCCATCTTGTCCACACTCCCCCAGCTCTTGTTGTTGGACTCTCTCACTCTGCACTTTGCTGTCTGTGCTGCACCTCTGCCTTCCATCTTCCCAGCGGGAAGGTCTCCTCACCCGGATGGGTGGCCAGCTTCAGACCCCCGTCTCAGCAGCCTGCTTAGAGTGCTCTAGAACTAAGTGTCACTGGTCCCCAGGAGTCAGACTGTGAGATGTTCTTCTCGGCAGTGTGTGGGGCTAGCAGGTAGAGCAGGATTGAACACTACGAGAAACTGAGCTGTGGTGCATTCTCAGCAGAGGCCTGAGAGGACCGCTTCTTAGTGCTTGTCTAGAATTGGGACACAGGCTGGTGTGTAGTCACAGTCCCTGGATTTGGGCTGCACTGAAAGGGGAGGTAGCTGAGGTAGGGTGTGACCTCGAAATGCTGAGCGCTTCCTGCAGAGCTAGCTGAGGGCTGAGCTAGTGCTGGTGGTGGTTCTCCTGAGGGTTACGTTCTAGATCCCCCACTGGGGCTCCAGCATCCAGCTCTGACTTGCCCCCAGCTTTCCCATATGGCCAGTTGTCCAAAGTTAGTTGGCTTTCATTTGTTAAAATGTTTTCTATTTGCAATTATAATAAAATCAAGTTAGAGGAATTAGAAGATATCACAAAAAATTAGGTTTTTGTGTAATTTCCTAAGACCCGTGCTATCCTTACAGGACCATGCTTCCTAGTACCTCTGAAGTAACTACAACTACAAACACCCTTCCTCCGTCAGGTGTACTCACCCCTGGGCTTGGCCGGCTGGCCCACCAGTCCTGGCGCTCCGCCTGTCTCAGGATCTTTGGTGCTGGGATGACAGATGCACGCCACCATGCCTGGACTTTTTAATGTGGTTCTGGAGCTTGCGTTTTGTTATATTTCATTCCGTTTGTTTCTCAAGGAGGAAATCCCAGCATCTGTGACTTCGGTGGATCCAGTTTTTCAAGTTCCAATTTCAAAAGCTGTTCAGCTGACTACAAATGATGCCATAAAGACCGCGCTGCTGTTGGAATTGGACATTTCAGTAAGTTGTTGCAGAGTTTGTTCTCAGCATGGTCGTATCGTGAAGCTATGTGGGCCCTTTGGGTGCCCTGGGAGGAGGTGTCTGGCAGGACGCCTGGCGTTTTCTCCAGGTCTCTTTCTACTTGAGAGAAGAGGTGAGGTGAGACGTGACTGGTGCTGACAGAGCACAGTGCTGCTGCCCTGACCGTAACAGTGGCGTCCAGACACTTTCACCTGTGACAGGCCAGCCGAGGGAAGCCGGTCACTTAAGATCAGCCAGCGAGCGGAAATAAAGTTAAGACTGCACAGTGAGGAAAGGGCAAACTTCTCCGAGCAGTGCTTCAGAGGCTTTGGAGACTCTGAAAAGATTCGGGAACCTCCTCCAGAGAGGTAATGCTAGAGAGCATTTGCCTGTGGTGTCAGGGAGCTGTGTGTGGGCATTTGAACCCCATCCATGGGTCCATCTGCATCTGCTTACTCTGAGGAATGCTGCAGTCATTAAGTCAGCCCTTTATCTTAAAGAACAACGTCCCAAGAAATAAAGTGGGCTGGTTTTCAGAAAACCGGAGCACTTCAGGTTGTCTGTGAAAGTTCAGAAGAGCTTCCTGATAGAAAAGAAACGACGGGCATCAAACCTTCTGTTTTGTCTATACTAATGAGAAAGTCACGTATCTATTAAATGCAGTGTGTGTGTGTGTGTGTGTGTGTTTGTGTTTGTGTGTGTGTGTGCGCGCACACACGCACGCGCGCCTGGGAAGGCTGGAAGGTGATGTTAGGAATTTTCCTGGAATACTCTCCCATCTCATTCACTGAAGCGGTGTCTCTCAGTTAAACCCAGAGCTCTCCAGTATGGCTGGTTGTGGGCTGTGGGGTGTGCATACCGTCTCCACCTTCCAAGGCTGGATTGACAGGTGGGCGCCTGCCCAGCCAGCATTTATGTGGATCCTGGGAATCTGAACTTTGTTCTGCAAAGTCACTGGCTAGAGCTTTATGCCCTCCTTGCATAGTTTGTTCTGTTTTTTAAGATGGTGCAGCCCTCTGCAGACCAGGCCGGCCTCTGAGGTCAAGAGCTCTGCCAGCCTCTGGCTCCCCAGTGGTGGGATGAAGGGTGCGCACTGTGCACCCAGCACACTGACCCTTGGTCTTTTCTAGAGTAACTCCCAGTGAAAGTGTGTGTGTTTGATGACTGGGCTTACTCAATTTCACCTTGGTCCTTCTCTAGAAAATCGAGTTTTCCCATCAACCTGGAGATTCCTTCAATGTGATCTGTCCAAACAGCGATGCTGAGGTAGAAACCCTGCTTCAAAGGCTGCAGCTGGCCGATAAGCGAGCACACCATGTCATCTTGAAGATTCAGACGGACACCAAGAAGAAAGGTAGGATGGATGCTGGACATGACCACACACACAAACACGGATGACCGCAAGCAAACTCTGGTGCTGTCAGGTCTTGATGCTATTCTCATTTGTAGTGAGTAGTGTGGTAATGTACACTTGTGGGCATGGAGGGAGCCTAGAGCCTTTATGTAAAATTCCCATTATGTTTACTTCTCATAGTAATCTTCTAGTATGTAAAAATAATTTTTCTGTACATAAAATAAGCTGTTTTAGTACTTAAAATATTAATGTTACTTGCATATAATCTTGAACTTATCGGTCCTACAGTTCCTGTTTTTCAAAAAGAGGTGTTTTTATTTTTGTGTCTGTAGTGAGTGTGTGTGTGTGTGTGTGTGTGTGTGTGTACCACATTGTGCTGGTGCCTGGTTGAGGCCAGAAAGGGGTGCTGGATCCCTGGAAGTAGAGTTTTAGGCATGTGGATGCTGGGAACTGACTGAGGTCCTCTAGAACAGCTGGCGGGCTTAGTAACTGAGCCGTCCCTCCAGCCACTGAAGGGACTTTCATTTTATGGAACATCGTCATCTATTTCCATTTTGTTTAGATTGTTTGATTTTATTTGGTACATTTTGAGTTTATCATCCGTACACTGTTGTGAAGTGGCTGTTTTTCCCTGGCATATTTATTTCTGCCAGTTGCTGTGTGAACATTACCAGAAGTCATCACACTTGGAGCATTGTAGTGTCTCAGCTAGCCGTCGATTTTGGTGACTGCAAAGCATGTTCTAAAACTGTGTTTGTGGGTTGTGTCTTTTCTCCGGCATGACTCTTCCTGCCTCGCCTGCAAGGAGCTGCTGTGCCCCAGCATGTGCCCGAGGGCTCTTCTCTCCAGTTCATCCTCACCTGGTGTCTGGAAATACGAGCAGTTCCTAAAAAGGTATTTCTCCTTGTCTTCTGTGATGACAGATAACTCAGAAGATGGACAGAGCTCTGTTTAAGACTTTTAGATAAGCCCGATACCCGCCCCTGGAGCTATAAAAGATGCGGGGTTCAGATGTCTTTCTGATGTCAGGCACACGGGTCTCCTTCAGCTGCCTCTTCACCTGCCATTGTTACACAGTAACAGGTGGCAGCCTGGGCTGTCCTGCTGCACAGAGCCCCCTTCTGCTCCTTCATGACAGAATGCTTCTGAGAGTGCGGGGCTCTCCCCCTCTTCATCACCTGCTGTAGTACTGCAGAGCTTCTCTGTGTATGCAGCCTGGCTACTGCTGGATGGGAAATGGCTGTCAGCTTCTGGTGATGTTTAGAGAGAGGAGTTTTGATAGACTGAACCACTAGAGGTCAGTAGTGCATCAGGAACTGTATTTTTTTCTAAACATTCTTTGACTAGCTACAGCTGAGCAGACAGACAGACCGAGTAAAATTGCTATTTTAAATGTCATATTTTAAAACCTTGCAATGTTTTTTCCTGCTAAGCTCGTCCTCTCTTCCATTTCTTAGATCTTTTAGTTATCTGTTCGTTTGTTAGTTATCTGTTCCAGGCCAGGTCTCACTGTGTAGCTGGCTGGCCTGGAACTCAGAGCTCACCCCGACCACAGAGTAGCTCATAGCCGGCCTCTCTCCTCAGGCGTTTTTGCGTGCCCTCGTCGACTGCACCAGCAGTGCTGCTGAGAAGCGGAGGCTGCAGGAGCTGTGCAGTAAACAGGGAGCAGCTGACTACAACCGCTTCATCCGCGACGCCAGCGTCTGCCTGCTGGACCTGCTCCTCACCTTCCCGTCCTGCCATCCTCCTCTCAGCCTCCTGCTCGGTGAGTCGTCCTCTCCAAACGCCGGCCCTTCGCACACTGTCACGTGAACCTCCTGGTCGTAGAGGAGCCTGGCTGTTTATGTCCCACCGTGGATTGCATGCAGATACAGTGTGGCCACATCTAAATGGGGGTGACTGGTTATACTGACATCTGGGCTCCTCTAGAAGCCAGAGTCCCTCCCTCTTTCACACGTTTTGATTTTTTTTTCCATTTTTTTCCTTCTACTAATGTCACTGTCATTTTCTCTATTCATTTATCCACTAGTAAATTTTTACTTAGAATTTCGCATCTTTTCTAGGTTTTTTTTTTCTGAGTGACTATTCAGAGGGAAAGGATGATTTTCATCACAGCTGATCAGTGTGTGGTATAATTGAATGAAGCATGTGCTCTGTAGAATGCAGAAATACTTCATCCAGGTGCATTCAGAAGCAAGGTGTTCAAGAGAAAGAGGGTCTTTGTAGCACAGGCTGATACTTCCAGAGCCTGGTAGCTGGCTTACAAGGGGCTGGAACTGTTTCCTGGATCGATGGCTGTGAGCACTCCGTGGGATCCTGTAGCCTGTCTTGCTTGCCTGCCTTTGTTTTCCTGTAGTGGCGCAGGGCATGTTATGCACATGTACAGTCCTCCTCTTAAGCCATCAGAGGGCGTTTGGAGGCCTATGCAGGGAGTGGCCTGTCTTACTTTCTGTTCCTCACTGGGTGAGGGTAGTCTCCCCCATCCTGTCTAAGCCAGCTGGCTGGTGCTTTCTAGCTTAGCAGTGTTATGGCGGTGGTAGAGGCTATTACATGGCCAGAATACAGGTTAGGAGCCACACAGAGAGAGTCATTGGGACCTACAAAACTGACATTTTCCAATTTTTTAAAGAAAAATTAACACATCTAAAACGTAAGATGAACTCTTTATTAAAATTTGTTTTCCTGCTTTATTAAGACTAAGCCATTTTAGAAGGAATATTTCAACGTTTTACCCAAATAAACTAAAAATAGAGTGTATTATTCATAAAAATTACAAAATTCGTAAGCGGATAATTCAAATATGGATCATTTATGTTGCTTCCTCACAAGTCCCTGCGCATCTTGAAGCCACTGGGCTTCTGAGAAAGTCTCTCACCAGATGCGTAGGTTTTTATTAAGTATATAAACACAAGAAGTAAAAGTACATTATGCTCCTAAACATTTTCTAAAATAGCTGACTTTGATATTTGTGAGGCTTTAGTTTTATTTCCCATCTGCAAACTCTGGGGCATGTCGCTCCAGATGATCTGTGAGCACATGAAAGCGGTGAGTCTGTTGACCGTAGGCCGCTTACAGCTTTGTTTTTTGAGTCTTCAGCTCTGAGACCAGCATGGGGAAAGGGATCCTGATTTTAGAGTTGAGTGAACAGTATATCACAGGGTCATTACTATAAAATATTTTAAATGAGAACATGACATTTTGAATATTCTAAATATGAGAGGTAAATAGAGGCCTGGATTTTCTTTTGTTCCTGTTTCAGTGGGTCTGAGTTGCCTGTTTTTATTTTTTAGAGCACCTTCCCAAACTCCAGCCTCGACCATACTCATGTGCAAGGTATGAATACTGACTGACATAGAGTTCCTGAGTCCTGTGACTGTGAAGTCCCAGCTCTCTAGTGAGCAGGCCAGTTGCTGCTCACTCTGCTACTTTGTAGAGCACAGTGCTAGGCACACTGGGATCTGAAGAGCCCAGGACTTCTGTCCCCTGGGAAGTCACGGCTTGTGCCTGACGATCCAGTGTCCCCTGGGAAGCAGTAGGCTCAGGTCTCACTCCCTGGGCAGCTGCGGAGCTGGCATGGGGGCTCAGCTAGGGAACCTGGACGAGTGCCGGCCTAGCCTTCCAACGCCCGCCCCTGCCGCCGGGTGTGCTTGTGGGAGAGTGAGGTTGGTGAGCGTGTGTCCTGGCGATTCTGAACTTGGTGGGTTCTTCACTGTCAAGTCTGTCCACCTTATAAACAATACCCAGTACATTGGCCCCTTGTCACTTACACGGCAGTAAATCAGGTCAATACGTACCGAGTGGGGAGTCTGGAAGGAAGAGCCTTGGGGCATCTCACTTTCCACAAACCTTGCTGAAGTGGTGAGGGTGAGTGGCTAGAACTGGAAACGTTCCTGAAAGCCCTCACTGTGGGGAGGCAAGGGGGCTTGAAGCCCATTTCCCCAGCACAGTGGCAGCTCCATCAGTCCCCATGGAATCATCAGAACGTGCCTGTGTCTCTGCAGCTCGAGCCTAGTCCACCCAGACAAGCTTCACTTCGTCTTTAACATCGTAGAGTGTCCGTCTAACAGCACAGCGGCCTCACCGCGGAGGGGGGTGTGCACAGGCTGGTTGGCCACACTGGTTGCTCCATTTCTTCAGCCGAACACCGAGGCTTCACATGCAGGCGGTCCCGATGGCCCGGCTCCTAAGGTACTAGGATCACGTGACCTCAGCTCTGCGAGCGCTCAGCCCTCACCTAACTGGAACACTGTGCTCACACCTTAAACATGCAGGCACCTGTCAGTCTGTTGTTGCTTATAGAACAGTCTGTTGTTGTTTGTAGAACAGAAGGTGTTTTCTGTGACTGGTCTTGACTGTGTCCCACTGGGTAGTCGTGTGATCTTTCCATGTCCGTCATTTAAAATGCTTGGCGACATTTATTCCTTGACTATTTCCTACATGTATGCGGTGTATCTTGATCATGTCCACTCCCCTCCCTTGACTCCAGCTCCCCCCAGGACACCCCCAGTCACATCTCCATCCCAGCTCATGTCTTCATTCATTCATTCGTTCATTTATTTTAACTTACTGAGTTCAGTTACTGCTGTCCATTGCTCATGAGTGTGGAGCCGTCCACTGGGCATGGGGACATATCAGTGGTTACAGACGCAAAGGAAAGTGACTCTCCCCGCCCCGCAGCCATCAGCTCCAACACTTCCTACCTTGGGGGATGCTTGTGTTTTACACTTCTTTGTCTGCCTTCCTATTCGCTTGTTCCTTGGGTCACGTTTTTAACTCACATGTGAAAAGAAGTATGCTAAGTAAAAACACTTTTGGTATGAGTAGAAAAGAAAGTATTTGCAAAACAAGCTTCCATCTTCCTCTGTAGTAGATATGTTCATGGCTTTAGTAAGGGCGGATCTGCTGTGTAACTTGTGAGGCTTCACTGAGAGGAATTAGCACTTGAGCATCCTCACATCTGTTATGTGCTCTCACGTGCTTGCCTAGGTTTTCGTCCCACTCACCAAAGCTGGTTCAATATTGCAGATATCCATCTCTCCTCGAGCGACACATTCTTTCCGCTTACCCGATGACCCTTCGGCCCCCATCATAATGGTGGGCCCAGGCACTGGCGTGGCCCCCTTCATTGGCTTCCTTCAGCACAGGTGTGTGTCACTGTGGCTGGTGGGATGTGCTCCTTGTCATCGGGGGCGGAAACATCACACATCGTGTTCTTCGGGAATTTTAGAATAATGGGGTGTTGCTCATGAAATTTGTACTTTAAAAAGTTCTTACCTAATGTCAGGTGCTGGAGTGGTTTGTCACCATGGGGAAAGTATCTGTCAGTCTCTGCTCCAGGTCTGGAGCTTCCCTTTGGACTGAGGCACTCCTTGTTGTCACTCTGTCCTCTGCACTCTGGATTGTAGCATGTGCACTTAGGGACGAATTTAAGGCACGCCTTCATGCTCTGGCGGGGCAGCTGTTCCCTCCCCTGACTGAGTCAGGTTAGTGTCACATACACTTGTAGCAGATGTCTAAAGCGAGCCCCAGACACAGGAGCTCTGAGGAGGGGGGCCTGGTGGGTATTCTAGAAGAGTGATGTATAGAGTCGATGACTGTCTTCTCTCATCTGCTCCAGCACTGCTCTCCAGGCCCTGACTCACCGCTCCAGGCCCTGACTCACCGCCTATGGTGACGGTGAGACTGCTGTCAGCTCTCTAGACTGTGTTTCTCCCAGGACCTGACAAGGTCTGCCGTGGAGCTCCAGTCCTTCACCTGTCCACTGACTCTTCTGTCAGGGCTTATGCTGAGACAGCGCAATGCTGAAGTGTGTGCTGAAGCAATCACACACTTCATGGCCAGGAGCCAGAGAGGACATGGCAAGGGCCCCATGACCTCCTTTGGGGTCCCATCCCTGGCTAACCAGAGGCTATCCAATATGCTCTACCTCTTAAACATTCTACCACATACTTGGTCCTCTCTCAGAACGAAGCCTTTAGCATATGGACTTCTGAGAGAAAGTCACTGTCTAAAAGAAGGCTGCTGTGTAATCCGCATAGAACATCTGCTTAGTGTGAGCAAGAACCCGGGATCAGTCCTTAGTGCTGTAGCATAAAAACCCAGATAATATCCAGACATAGAAAATGCTGATATTTTAGGTGAGTCACATCGAACAGTCTAAAGATGGATCTTACAGACCTGTTTGTGGTGATATTTCCTGATATGTGTTCCTTTGCTCATTCTCTCAACGTTCCCTTTTTTGCCTTAGAGAGAAGCTCCAAGAACAACACCCAAATGGAAATTTTGGAGCAATGTGGCTGTTTTTTGGCTGCAGACATAAGGACAGAGACTATCTGTTCAGGTACTGAGTGCGTCTGTTGTTACATGTAGATTTTGTCGTCTTTAAACCACCACCGTTCCGTGACTGTGCTGTATTATGTTGCAGAGAGGAGCTCAGGCGTTTCCTCAAGATTAGGGTCTTGACTCACCTGAAGGTCTCCTTCTCCAGAGATACCCCACCAGAGGAGGAGGCCCCAGCAAAGTATGTGCAAGACAACCTCCACCGTCACAGCCAGCAGGTGGCCAGGATCCTTCTTCAGGAGAAGGGCCACATTTACGTGTGTGGGTATGTGGCCAGACAGGGAAACCCAGTGGCTGTGGTTGAGATGATTGAGGGTCCAGTGAGCAGTGTAGGAGTCGTTAGGTTTTCACATACCTCATACATAAGCACACAGTGGGTAATTGTAGCATACACTTAATAGCCAGAATTTCTCTTCAGGGAAGCAATGGTGAGTATTTACTTTCAATACATTTTAGCATCTGAAAATGCCTGTTAAAACCTTGATCACACCGAGTGGTGGTGGCGCACACCCAGTCACTCTTGTATAACTAAGCTTTATGTATGTTGTGTGGCAGTATCTGTCACAGAAACTCAAAGGCACCATGTGGAAAATACAAATTTTAAAACTTAACTCTAAAACTTTCAGCTAGATAAAAGGAAATTTTGAAATAAGAAATTTTACTTTTCTCCTAAAACACCTGAGCATTTACTGTCTTCAGTCAGCCAAGCTTTTGTCTGGCCTTTTAACTGTGATGCCAGAGATGAAACACTGGCTGTGATTGAAGTTTTCAAGGGTATTTTTGGCTGTCTAGATGATTTCATGACCCTGATAGTTTCTGGCTCTCCGCTGAAGAGCACTGCAGAATCCACACACTGTGTTGGTTTATGTTTCCATTAGCTTTTGTTGAAGTTCTTGATCTCCGTGGTTGCATTTTGGTCACAGAGAGACTGAAGTGTTTGACCTCTGAATAGCAGAAGCAGCTGATCACACAGATGTGCCAGTAACTGGTGGTTGCGAACATGGAGATGTCCCG
This sequence comes from Peromyscus nudipes, assembly GCA_902168325.1. Taxonomy (NCBI): domain Eukaryota; kingdom Metazoa; phylum Chordata; class Mammalia; order Rodentia; family Cricetidae; genus Peromyscus; species Peromyscus nudipes. The sequence goes on from CABHPH010137715.1 coordinate 19,044, forward strand.
GATATCTCCCAACTCCTGCCATAGCCCCTTGCAGTCCCTGAGTCTTAACTTTCCTAGAGAGCACTGGTGGCTTCAGAGATGAAGGTTCAGAGTCCCCTCACTAATCAAATGGAGTGGGCAGGCGGGAGCCGAGGACACCAAGGAGGAGGACCTGGAGATTGGCAGGGGGTCAGGCCATGGGGATCGATGCCCTGCAGTGGTTGAGGCAAAGATGAAGAATGAGAAAGATGACAGTTTGCCTCCCAGGGGTGAACTATGACAGGCCAGGCTGTGTTCCAGACACCTCAGTCCTGTCTTACAGTGTTCATCCCAGCTCTGGAGCACATGCTGAGTGCGTTACACTGTTCAGGCATTGGGAGATCCAAGAAGTGAGGTCCACTCCCTACCTCAGCAGCCACTGTGGGAAAGCCCCGGAAGGTGCTTAACATGGAGTTAGCAAGGGACGGTGACATACGGGGTGGGGCACACGGGGTGGGGCCCCCCTGCCTTCAGGAGCCAAGACCTGTCCTCAGTGAGGGGTCTGTCACTTGCTGTGCACCGAGCCTTGGGAGGATGGGAGCGTGCAGGTCTGTGTGTGCTGCCGGGAGAGGGAAGGGGCCAGGCGGGTGAGCCAGAGCCGAGCTTCCCTCCCAGGGCTGCTCTAGGGAGGGTGGTGAGCAATGGAGCCATGTGGGCAGCTCTGTTTAGAGTAAAGACTTGGCCTGGGGTGAGTGAAGCTGGCTGTCTGTGGGAAACATTCTGAGAAATGAGGACACAGCAAAGATGGCAGGGTCAGAGGGAACTGGGTGTGTGATTCATTAATAAAGAGAATTTGTTAAAAACAAATTCCTGTTTTGTAAAGCATGCTGTTTTGTTTTCTAGAGATGCCAAGAACATGGCTAACGACGTGAATGACGCCCTGGTGGAGATCATAAGCAGAGAGGCTGGCGTTGACAGACTAGAAGCGGTGAAAACCCTGGCAGCGTTCAAACAAGAGAAGCGCTATCTTCAGGATGTGTGGTCATAAACTGGAAGGAGGACATTTTTTCCCTTTTAAAATGCCAAAAGACAGTTTTACTGAAGCGGAGTTTAACATTTTTCGAAAATTTCTTGGAAGAGGATGTGGAGAACAATCACTGAGTCTGGAGCAACCTCACAGGAGGTCTCCCACTCCTCACCTGCGGCCCCGCCCACTCCTCACCTGCGGTCCCGCCCACTCCTCGCCTGCGGTCCCGCCCACTCCTCGCCTGCGGTCCCGCCCACCCAGGGGCCCGAACTGTGTGGTGGTGCAGAGGCAGCTTGAATTGCACATGCCCCGCGCACCACCCCCGACCCCAGAGGACAGGTAGTGGATGGCTCACCTGTGCCTGTGCACATTATGAAAACTTGTGGACATATCTTTCTGTGAAGTATACACAAAGAATATTCATAACAGTAATATTTAAATCATGTGTAAGCCATACTTTTTGGATGTTTATATAATTATTTGATGTGATTTATTATCAAAATTATATTTCTGATAAAATATTTTAATTTCGAGGTAATCCTTATAAAGGTTTTTATGCTACTAGAAATATACTTGAAATCCTCCTCTGCCTTTTTCATCCTGACGTTTTGTAATGTCACAATTCTGTAGCACAGGAGCATTCACATCCCCTCACAGAAGACGCCATGTGCACATTGCAGTCTTGTTACACTGTTCTTCTCATGGACACCTTTCATCTCAGCTCCTCACTAATAGAGATGGCTTTTCCAATACTGATTTATTTCTGTGTACCACTCGGTTATGTCAAGCCATAAAATACTGTAGTTAGATTTCTGATTCCGAATTCTACAAAAGTTATGAAAGTAAAGCCTATGGAAGGCTTCTGCATTAGTTATGCGTGTTGTTGCTGAGACAAAGCAACTTCAGGAGGGGCTGTTGAAGCTCAGGGTTCCACTGCGCAGTCCACGATGGTCGGGAGGTCATGGCGGCAGAAGCTGGCGGCAGCAGTCACGTCACGTCCACAGTCAAGGAGAAGAAGACTGCCTGTGCCTAGCTAGCTTTCTCCTTTTCATACACTAGAACCCCACCCGTGGCGTGGCTCTGCCAACATTGAGTGTGGGTCTTTCCACCTCAGTCCAGGCTTGCCAAGAGACGTGTCTCCAAGGTGATTCTAGACCTGTCAATTGACTATAACTATGGCAGGTATAATAAAACTTCCTCCATCTGGTATATTGTTTAATTGTGACTATAAATTTATAACTTGCAACATAACCTTAAATAAGATTTCAACCTGGACTTTCTGACTGAACTTAGAGCCTTTCTTTTACCTGTCCTTGTCTCCAGGTACATTAGCTGAGGACTTCCTGACCTCAGTGTCCATTCCCCTGTTCAGCTGGGGCTTCTAAGAGGTGCTTAATGTCTTACCTAATGTAGAACCCTGGTTCTTTGTTCCTGGAATGTGTTTCACTAAAAATATGACTTGGCTTTAATAAAATTTTCCAAAATTGCTCTCACCATATGGATTGCCCTTCCTTTTAACCTTGAATCACTTCAATGGATAAAGTGAAATACTGAGGATGTCCGTGTTAATAAATTTAGGCTTTAAATTCCATAATCACAGCGGTTCTTTACACTGTTAAATTATCTTCTTGGACTTGCAGTTTGACCGTGAGTGAGTTCTTTATCTATCCATCAATTATCTACCTGCCTATCATCTATCCTTCTGTGGGATGGTCTGTATGTCAAATTGCTCTGATTGGTCAATAAATAAAACACTGATTGGCCAGTGGCCAGGCAGGAAGTATAGGCGGGACTAACAGAGAGGAGAAGAAAGAGAACAGGAAGCTGAGTGAGGGAGACACTGCCAGCTGCTGCCATGACAAGCAGCATGTGAAGATGCCGGTAAGCCACGAGCCATGTGGCAAGGTATAGATTTATAGAAATGGATTAATTTAAGATATAAGAACAGTTAGCAAGAAGCCTGCCATGGCCATACAGTTTGTAAGCAATATAAGTCTCTGTGTTTACTTGGTTGGGTCTGAGCGGCTGTGGGACTGGCGGGTGACACAGATTTGTTCTGACTGTGGGCCAAGCAGGAAAACTCTAGCTACACTATCCGTTACCTATTTCCCTACCTATTTATCAATCTATCTATTACCAATTTTCCCTAGTTATTATCACTCTATCATCTACTTACCTACCTATTATCTATCAATATCTCTATCTTTCTACCACTCATCTATTTAAGGGTTTTGTCTGTTCCCACTTATATAGACTTGAGTTTGCTTTCCCCCCTTTCTTCCCCCTCTTCTCCTTTCCTTGGTTTTGGGGTTCGGATACTAACACGTGGCATTCTGCTTCAGGACGTGGTTCAAAAGCGCTGTGGTGAGAATGAAAATAAAGGGGGTTGGAAGTCGGGAACGTCACACTGCAGCTCCTTGGAGAGCAGAGGCCATAGTGGCTGGAACCATGGCGAATGTGCCCAGCTATGTGTTCAAGACCCGCTTATCACAGCCAGCTCCTACCTATGGACAAGTTGCTTAACCTTGTGTCCCGGGCTGTTAAATGGTGAGTGTATCTACCTCATGGGTAGTATGCAAATTAAATGAGTTAACTTGTAAAAAAAAAAAATCACTTAGGATAGTCCCTGGCAAATCACACACATAAACCACCATTCCTATTAATTAGAACTTCATATGTAGGTTTTGTTTCATGCATATTATAAATTTTCTTTCTTCTATAAATCACAGCTAAGATATAAAATAGGATCACTTGGGGCCCTGTCATTTTTTTTTTATTTTGCTTCTCCGGCATTAATGGTAAATACTTTAAAGGTTCAAATATAAAATGAACATTCATGAATCTGATTTTAACCAGGTCTAATCAAAACCAGAGCAGATAAATTAATTATGGCAGCATAATGAATATCCTGGCATACGCCTTGACAGCCTTGTACACCCAAGTGCCGAGGTCTGGTCCATTCTGCTTTCTCTCCCATCTTTTAAGTCACAGTCAGCCTCACTCAGGAGGTATACTTTGCCTCATAGGGACATCAGAGTGAGTGATTCTCAACAAAGTTGAAAAGGGAGATACTTTAAATATATTTGTAGTATGCAGATGACTGGGTCAGCCTCCTGTGTTTGGAAAGAGGTATCAACTCATAGCTAATAGATGCACTGTTGCTTATGTGGCCATAAATCAGCTCTCCTCTGCTTTATGTTTCATTTAATGCTAGCATTCTTCTTCTTAAATGTGGTTGGTTGACATTGCATGGAAATCCAAAGTCTGCTTTTGACACCTATTAAATTTTCATGACGAGTGGGTTTAATATGTTTTCGTAGGTTAGGGCCATTTCCATCTTAAAGTGTGTGAGAATGTTAAGCTAGAGTTGGCTGCAGCAGTTGGATGCATCTTACTGTGTCTCATGCTGTCTCCTACGGCATTTATTTATTACGTTGGGGTTCCAGGATGCACGCCCCACTAGTCCCAGCAACCTCAAAGGCAGAGAAGAGGAAGTTCAGCTCAGAGCTGGAGGTTCCCACGGGCTGCCCACCTTCTCTTCCTTCCTCCAAAGAACACGAGCGTGTTGCTGGACTCCTGTGTGTCTAGCACAGTGTCAGGAACTGTTAAGGCTCCACCGAAACTCTGAGATACCAGTTGTCACTCTTTTTTTTTTTTTTAAAGATTTATTTATTATGTATACAGTATTCTGCCTGCATGGGTCCCTGCAGGCCAGAAGAGGGCACCAGATCTCATTACAGGTGATTGTGAGCCACCATGTGGTTGCTGGGAATTGAACTCAGGACCTTTGGAAGAGCAGCCAGTGCTCTTAACCTCTGAGCCATCTCTCCAGCCCCCAGTTGTCACTCTTATTGTGACTTACGAAGTCTGACCGTGTTCTCCAAGACCACAGAGGCAACAAGATCAACCATTCTCAGTGCCAGGCTGTTGGGCTCCAAGTCCTTCATCTTTTATGGGGAAAAAAAAAAAAAGACGTTTGTTACAAGATTTCCACTCACAAACATTGTATGTAAGTGTGCTAATTTGTGCACTATCGGTGAAGTGGACCTGGTTGACTCATCTTGCCTTTTTTTCCTTCTGGGAAGGTTGATGTCTTCTTCATCAAGAAGGTTGGAGTCTTAAAACCAGCCTTACAAGTTCACCATACATGCCTGTGGAATTTAAAACCTGAATGTCCTGGAATCAATGGATTGTGTAAGGGTCTTCACCATATTGTGCCCCAATACCTATAAAAATGGTATTGGTCTCCATTTTGGTACATATTTTGTAAGATCTTCCAGTACCATTTGTAATCCTATACCTGTAGGCTCTACACACCTTTTGTTAGTCATAGAAACAGTAGATGTTCTGTGATTCCCAGGCTGTTTCAATGCTTTAAATGAATGAATTTTTGGAATTTGGAAATCTGCCTTGAAAGAGTGTGAATTATATAAGGTCAAGCACAGTAACTTAGTTACTCATCAAATAATATTAAATAATTTACAAAGTATTCAGTAATATCGCAGGATTGATTCTGGTGACTTTTTTAAAGTTAAATTCCTAGCTTTATTTCATTTTTATGTTTCCCCACTAACATTTTTCAGATTTAGCATTTTTTCTAACTACTCATGCACCCTTACATTGTTGGGAAAAACAACTTGCTAATAAAGTATTTTCAACTAAATGTGGTTGACTAGAGGTGACGGGTCTTGCTGTGTGGTCAGTGAACATGAGCAGACAAAGATCAATTCTGACAAATATGTGGAAAGTGTAGATTGAAGACAGTGAAATGCAGTTCATTAAGGTGCAGCACAAATTTACCTTCTTTTACAGTCTGTTAGTGATTTAAAAAGAAACCACTACCTTTTATCATTTTTAAATTTAACATTTATTTTGCTTTTTAGCTAGAATCATTTTTCTATAGACATTGAAGAAGTAAATAAAAGGAAATTCCCACTTTCTAAGTTCCCATTATAGAGTGTGTGTGTGTGTGTGTGTGTGTGTGTGTGATTATATAATATAATTAGACTGAAAACCAGAGGATGGTGATTAACCAAGCGTGCCCAGGTACCAGATGTTTTGGGTCAGAGCATGGGTCAAAGAGAGGACCCATGGGAGGTTCCAAAGAAGAGCAGACAGAAGCAGGGTTTAATTAAGAAATGGCATTAGAATACAGCGACATTTAAAGATTTCTTCATTGCCATCACACACTGTTTCCTATATTTAAATACTGAAACCGGAACACAGAATGTTCGTTTCACTGTTTCCATTTTTTAAAAAGTGCCTCTCCTTAAATTCTCAGTACCTCACGCTGGAGTAGAAACAACGCTCCAGTGTGAGGCTGAGAAAATGTCGGTTCGTGGCCGGCATCACAGAACAGTAGAAGAAAACAAAGGGGCTTTGGCTCACAGTGTCAAGGAGTCCACTTTTCCAGAGACTGTTGAATATTTATCAATATCGACAATTTATTTGGCACTTTAACATAAACAAATACGAATTCTGATGGCGGTTCAGTTGATGAAGACATCTCGGATACACAGAGCTATCGACACCGGACAAAGCTATACAGCATGTGTAGTGCACACACACTATGCTTCTACCCTCAGTCACAACAACCTCTCCGGCGAGCTCCAAAAGAGGAGCTCCATTTGTTCATGGGTGTGTTCTGAATTTCGGAATGTTTGACATACAACAAGGACATTTTCTTGCTGTGGTGTGGCTCCCTCACGGGTATCTGCCTCAGGGTCCTAGACTCACCAGCACTTAACTCAGCATGTGTCTCAGCTTTAATCCACTTTCCAAAGGTTACCATGGAAAAGAATACGTTCTAAAGGGGACAAACTCATGTTTCTTCATTTGGGGTATTTGATCACACTGTGAAACCTGAGATTGCATTATTTAAATGAAATCAACCATAGGTCGAGAGGTGGAGCAAGCAAGCTGTTGACTGGAAGTAACCATAGAGAGTGAGGGGAAGAGGGGAAGCTGGGAGGTCAGGGAGATTGAGAGAGAGAGAGAGAGAGAGAGAGAGAGAGAGAGAGAGAGAGAGAGTTGGAAGAGTTTTGTTTCAGATAGTGAAGTCGAGAATCTTCTTTCTAAGACAACCACAGCTGAGGAGGAAGGTCAGCCTGCTGCTTTCTCTACTTCTCTGAGCTAGAAGGCTTTAATCCCAGCATCTGGCTACCGAGTCTTTTTTTTTCTGTAAAATAAAAAGATAGAGACTTAGACATTTGCCTCCCTACCTGGGGGCAGCTGAGGTGGCAGTGGCAAGCTACTAACAGCAAGGCGCCAAGAGCTGCAGAGACACAGTCAGCAGCTGAGGCCGTGATAAGATCAGGTGCAGCCACTGTGCCACAGATAAAAACCCGACGGTTTCTATTTTTCCAGATGGATGGCTTTACCAAAGGCCTTGACTCCACTGTGGATAAGAACACTTAAACCCTGCCTTTATTTGGAGCATATCTATATGTTATTAAGAACTTTTTGTTTCTGTATTTTCAAGGGGAAATAAAAAAGAGTAGGTTTTCTTTTTATTGAGTGTTTTCTCAATGCGATATGTGACCTTCTGTCTCATGACCTACTGCAGCTGAGGGATGCTGCCACATGCATACATCTTGTGCAATTATATACTTGTGCCTTTAAAAAAAAGTAGCTACATATAAATAGCTTTGTAGCAGCTTTTCACTCTCTCTTACTTTCTCCTTGACCTACACTTACAGTCAAAAGATTGACTAAGGAGGGATTCACATGGAGCTAGACTAGAAGATAGCAGAGTTGATTGCCAGGGTTTAAGGATGGAGTCCAGAGTTGATTGACAAGGTTTAAGGGTGGAGTCCAGAGTTGATTGACAGGGTTTAAGGGTGGAGTCCTTCAGAGTTACACTGAAAAGCTTTTATATTGTAACCCCAATTGAGCGCATGTGCCGCAATTCCATGGAACAAAGCGGCACAGTATCAATGGAAAAGGAAAGAGGACGATGAGCAGGAGATTCCCCCCGACCTTCCCTGTTCCCACGACAGCAGGTCTGCAGTGTGCTTGCAGGCCAAGTGCAGCATGACAGCTGAGACACTCGGAGGCACCGCGTCCCAGCCTGCTGTCTGCTGCTGTGGGAAAACCATGGCCAAAAGCAGCTTGTGGAGGAAAGGGTTTATTTCCAGTTACAGGTTACCAAGGCAGGAACTCGAGGTAGAAGCTTGAACCAGGGACCCTGAAGAAACCCTGCCGCCTGGACAGCCCCCGGGCCTGGTGCGAGAGAATCAGCAGAAGAGACTGGTAACTAGGATGTCACAGCTGGAGAATGCATTCCAGGAGTGTTCTTACAGAGCCCTCACAAGCGGGTCAGCCTAAGGGAGTCGGTGAGTTTCTAGAATCATCAAAGAGTGTCTATGAAGAATTTTAGAGCCAGGGACTGGAGAGATAGCTCAGACGTTAAAGGCACTGGCTGCCCTTCCAGAGGTCATGAGTTCAATTCCCAGCAACTACATGGTGGCTTACAACCATCTGTAATGAGATCTGGCACCCTCTTCTGTATACATAATAAATAAATAAATCTTTAAAAAAAGAATTCTAGAGTCCATCGGCCTTTTTTTTTTAATTAAAGAATTTGGATTTAGAAAGTTGGGTGATAGCAGGCTATCAAGACTATGTGCAAACCACCATAAAGACCAGCAGATGATGTTCATGGAGTGTCTCTGAGATGACCAGGGATACTTTGTTCTCCTGGTCCAGAGCCATATCCAAGCCTCTGAAAGAATTCAGCATTTTGCTAATGACCATGAGGAGTGGAGACTGGATCCTAGGGAGGAGAGGATGGAAGAGAGACCCTGATATTCCCGTAACACCCTCCCTGGCTCCGGTTCATAGTATTAACTCCAATCTAGTAATATCACCCATGGGCTGCCTCCCACCAGCCAGGAAAAGGAACCTTTCCCTGTGGTCTGTGGGGAAGAACAGTTCTGTGACCTTACCCAGATGATCAGCATTCGCTTTGCTGGGAGAGTTGAGAGTCGGAGGAAGAGCTTCCCAAGGCTGGAGGATTTTAGACAAAGAGGCCCCAAGGAGAGCATCTCGGCTATAGGGGAGCATCATGGAGAGCCCCTGACGCAAAACTGCGGGTGTTTCCAGCTTCATGTGTCGTGTTCCCAGTGTCCCATCCCTCCCTCTTTCTATTGACTCCTCTCTCCCTCCCTCCTTCATCTACCCCCTCCCCGCTCATCTCTGTCCATCCATCCACCAACCTACCCACCCACGAAAGCATTCATTCAACATATTCTCCCTGGGCACCTGCTAGAGATCAGCTCCTTGCAGGATGCTCCTCAAGGAACTTAAAGGCCACTTCAGAATAATGCCTCTAGATGGCAGCCTGGGACAACTTTTGCCTGATTTTCAATTGCATCTCCCTCCCCCACCCCCTTACCCTAAGCACTGAGCACTGGCATACAGGTTGTTAAATAACTTCAGAAGCCACAATGTAGCTGTATCAAAAAATGTTTGCTCTTCTTCGTCTCTTTAGTTCCAACCATATCCGATTTATGTAGACACCAACAATGAAAACTCTTACTTATTAAAACCATGCTGTCCTGACACAATCTGTAACTGGAAGCGAGCTGTACACAGTGTGTACACAATTCCAATTCCCCCATCTCTGCTGGTCTCTTTGACAAACTCCTATCCTCTAAAACTCAGCTCAAGAACAACCTGCTTGCTTTACAGCTGTCATAGTTCTGATTTCACAGGTTCTTGACTCACATAGACACTGTATTTTGTCGCTATCCCAGCAGTTAGTGGCCATACCAAGTTGACATTAATCACAGGATGACTTCTCTCTGAACTTGAGGCTGACCTGGACCACACCACTGCATCTTTCCACAGGTGTGAATAACACACACTGAGGTCCCCAGAAACGTTTGCTGGGAGTGGAGTGTCTGGACAATCCATTAGCTGACACTGTTTCCTTCTCACCCAACAATTACTGATATGTATGTCGAGGTGTGTCAGAGCTACAAACGCTGAACATACCACAGCATGTGAGGCCATCCCAGGAGTTCCCATTCTCCTGGGGCCTGAACTCAGACACTCATTGAAGGTGGACTCTCCAGGGAAAGACCTGGACTGGGTGTCTATGAGGTGTCAGGTTAAAGAGCCTGTGACAGGGAAAAGGCGGAAATCATGAGGGTGACATGGCCTCACACAGATCCAACACAGAAGGAGAGAGTCAAAATATTGCAAGTGAGGACAAAGGAGCCTTCAGAGAGATGACAGCTAGCAAACTCCATCCAGGAAGTGGGAGGAGATTCCTCTCCCTGGTTGCAATTGCTGTGTGAATGTCTGGGACCCCACAGAGAGAAGGGCCAGCCTTCAGACAGAGGCTGGGACAAGTGAGAAGGAGCCCAAGGCAGCTTTGCGAAGAGCAAAGATGACATTGACACCGTATTTGAAGGTCACTTTGTAGTACATGTAAGTGCTTCCTTAGTTTTTAGAACCGAGTCCTGCAGGTAGCGGAGAGGAAAACAGCAGCAGCACAGGGCAATGCTCACCTTGAACTTCACATCTGAGAACAGTTTGGGAAGTGGATCGGGTTACACATGCCTGTAACCCCCCAAGGCCCCCTCACACTGTCCACACTGAAAAGTCTTGATTCTCTCTGTGTCCCTGCAAAGTTGCTTGCTGCAGGGGGATTTATTATGGGTCTAAAAGGTCAGATTTGGGGGATGGGACCTATTAGGTTGGATCACTTACAGATTGATGAGAATGTAGGGTAATGGGTTGAAATAAATACTGCTTGAAATCCACAGGGAACATTGCCTGTAGCAGCTTTCTGGCGAGACATTCTCAGTGTGTGTGGCTATAGAATGACTGCACTCACTTAGCATAGGTCTTTAGAGACTTCGTGAGATCTAGTAGCTAAGGCAGCCAAGACCCCATGGTTTGGTTCAAAGTTCAGAGCTTCTCTACAGCTGTGTTTTAGGCAAGTGAGCTCCACTATTGATGCCCAGGGTTTCCCACCTGTAACAAACCCTATGCCTTTTGTTCCTTAGCATATGGGTTATGCAAATTTTAATGTTATAGACAGAGAAAACACTACATACCAGAAGATGTCCACTATGACAGGAAAGAGAACGGGAGACTTTCAAAATGACAAGTTCTAGTCAAGTAGCTGCACCACTGAGTTTTAGAAAGTTCCTTGGCAACTGTGTTTTCTGGGAGCTCCAGCAACCTGTTCACACCCTTCGTCATAGGATTGTGCCATGTGCTACTAGCCCAGGGAAAAGTCAATACTCAGCGTCAGACATCTGGATTCTTCTGAAGGAGCTTCACTGCTAGATCACTGTAAAATTTAAGATTGCTGTACAGACAGAACCACGGTGTATCCAGACTGTTAGTCTACGTCGGCCATTTCATAGATGGCATGGTGGTCCCCGGATGTAGCTGTGAACCACAGCTACTCCTGTGCACTATGCTAGTGTGGATGGCCCCAGGACAGTGGTCCAGTTTTAGCCTGAGCCTCAGGGCTAGGCAGCGTCCTTATGCTCCCTTCAAGGTCTCTGTTCTCAAAAGCAACTGTTTAAACAAAGCATAAAACAGGAAAGAAAAAAAAAAAAAACATCACCTGTAGATGATTCCTCTCAATCACAGGACAAGCTGCTGGAACTTCAAGTCAGCAGACACAAACTCTCATCAGGCCTTTTAGAAGAGAAGCATTAATGTCTTTGTCCCTCCATTGCCTTGCTCCTCAGCGAGGCCCAAGATGCAGAAAAGGAGAGACGGAAGTAACTAACATTTTTCCCTAGAATAATGTTAATGATCATTTCTCCTTATTTTATGAATCATGTCCTCTTCTACTGTCTGAGACTGATAAGCTGGGGACAGTCTTGGGTCTCAAGCATCATGTACTCATTTTGTACAGGTGGTTTTAATTAACAGATGTCTGGCTGGTACCAGATTCAGCTATCCCAGGAGCACAATGGCACCGAAGCAGCTGTGAGCATTCCCCAGCAAGTCCGTGGCAGCCAGTGCCAAGTCTCCAATTCTCTGGGCTGACATGGTTACATGAAACTTTGAAGTTTACTTACTCCAATCCATAACAGTGGGTGGCAGAGGCCACATTCTGCGGTTCAAATACATGATGAATTTGGGGTTTTCAGTCCATGCCCTCTAAGTGCTGTGAAAGTGCTTATCAATATTGTAGACATGCCTCAGGCAACACGGTTTCTCCTGGGTGGCTGTTTCTAAGCTAGCTTGTGGAAGTCCTTCAAGGACCTGGAGAGAACAACAGGAGAAGGTGAAATTAAACCTGACACTGTCCTAAAATGCTGCTCTGTCTGAGATAGATGCACAAATGCCTGTGTAGGCTGTGGAGGTATGAGTTAGACATACAGAAACTGCACCATCTCCACCATCCTCAGACACAAGGTCTTTTAGGCACTGGTATGGACATTAACCTGGGCACAGAGATGGAATGGATCTTATTCTAGAGCCAATAGATACAAGCAGAAATGAATTCAAGAACAGTGCTTTAGAATGCTTAGGAAGAGACAATGTAAATGCGTTGTTAAGAAACCCATCAAATTTTGCACAAAATTTCTACCATGGAAGCCAAATGAGTGGTCTGCATTCCAGCTTATGACCAATCTCCACAGAAAACCTTGTTCTCAGTGAAGAGTCACAGGACATGAATTCAAATGAGATTGAACAGGCGCTGTTCGCTCTGTAGAAAATGTGCTCCTATTGAGATCTTTCATCTTAGCTATTTTTAGTGGTGTGAAACACAAAGATGGAATAAAGATGTCAGCTGGCTGCAGCTTCCCCAGGCACCTGCAGGAATAATTTATATGACTGATGATGCACATCTGCATACGGAGACCACCATACATCTTCCATATGAAGCAATGAAATATGAGTTATCAGTGCAGTAGAAAGTATTTTTAGCAGTATGTGGCACTGACACAGGGGAGTCCCAGCAGCTGAAAGAGAGGGGAAAAAGAAAAAGTAAAATCAGCCTTGCTTATCTTCACTACAGTCACAGTCTTCAGTAATAACAACACAGTTCTAGCGGCTGTTGGTGAGAGGGCTGCAGGATGCATTATGCAATGGTCATGGACTGAGAGCCCTGCTCCATCACAGTCTCCCTGACAAAGCAGGAAACGCCCAAGGTTCCGAAACTCCTTTTATGGACTTAACATGCAGTGAACAAGCTAGGAGTAAGAACCGAAGCCATTGTCAGAGAGTAGCGAATACTTGTGGACAGTTCTAGTGATGACCCCTGGATTGTCCAACCATCAGTGCAGAATGCCCTTGACTCCTGTGTTATAAGCTATTTTGTTTGTAGTTCCAGTGTGTTTAGGCATGTGTACTGATCACTGTTGACCGAACCCAAGAGAACGTAGCATTGGCTCACTGTGCTAGCCCAGGAGGGAGGTCAGCCTCTGAGGGCTGTGGGTTCTCAGAATACAGTCTCCGGGAGCAGAAAGGAGCACAGTAAAGGGAAAGGCTCAGGGTTTGGGGGCATGTGAAGGACCTTCAGTGTATAATGCATTGCTGGTTAGGCACCAAGGGAATCTCCTATCTCTGGGGGCTCAGATTCCTCCTGGGCCTCCCAGTCACCTCGGGGTGCATGGGAAGCAGGCAAGACTCAACAGAGCCATGGCATCACAGTGTATCTTGGGCACCAGTGGGGAGCAATGAGTGACTCATCATGGCTATCACCCCCGGAAACCAGGTCAGAGAGTCAGAGTGTAAACACTGCAGGCCCCAGGTGCAGGGCACAGGCCTGCACACTCTGATGTCCCAGAGCTACAGGAAGGCTTTGCTCTGGCAGGAGCTGGCACTCTCTGTCCTGTTCCACACGATGGCTGCGAGGCTCAGCAGTTCCATCCTCGGCTGCCTCCTTACGGTACTTCTCCACACGGACTGCCAGCGGTACCAGCAGCAGTCCCATGATGCCACTGTCACCCACCCTGTCTCTCCCGCCGCTCTCAACAGCAGCATCACTAACCGTATAAACACACTGGACAGGCACAACTCGGTGAAGGCCATCACAGGAAGTAATCAGCAGTGACAGCTTCAGCCAGGTGGGCCACAAAGGCAGGTGACACTGGAGCTGCCAGCAAGGCTCGGTGTGGTGGCGATGGCGATGGAACTGGGCATAGGAAAGGGGAGCCTTCCTGTGATGAGCCGCTTTTAGCTTCCTGTCTGAGCATTGCCTGAGAAACGGTGGTGTATCCTTTTGGGTACCTAGATCATAAAATAAGACAAAAGCAATAAATGAGGACTGGAGAGACGTCTAGTGTCCAGCTTTGTCTCGTCTTCCGATTGGGAGCAAGGCTGTCACTTGAGAAAAATGCCTCTAGATGGCAGCCTGGGACAACTTTTGCCTGATTTTCAATTTCACTTCCCCCCTCCCCCTGCCACTTTTCTTCCCCAAGCACAGAAAATGTTCTTTTAGTAATATAAGGTGGCATTTCACATTGCTGTTGTGAGCTGGAGTGTTTCTATTTTTCCCACTGGTCACTTAAAGCAATAGTTTTCAAAGCAGACATTCTGTGTCCCCAAAGTCCCTAAGATGAAAAAATGGAACAGCCATCAGGTTTGGACTCAGGGTTGGGGTAAATGGGGCCAGCTAGTCACCCCAATAACCTGCATTTATTTCTTTATGAGCTGGAGATACTGATACCACCACTCTAACACTGTTGCGGGAATTAAATGAGGTCATCTATGTAATGCAGCTAGCAGCATGAGGCTTACGAGTGCCTGTTAAGCCGAAGTCTGGGCCATGGGTAGGGTGGTGAGAGCACAAGTCTTAGAAGCAAGTCAGCCTGCAGTGGTCATTAGTTGAGTGGCCCTTGTAACCACTTAGTTTCCTTGTATCTCAGCTTCTTCACGTGTGCAGGGATATAACACTTTTTCTACAGTGCTCTAAGCTGAGTAAAGCTTTAAGGGCACGTGAAGTCATGTCTAACAGAATAGCTGGTGTTCACTTTGTGCCCACACAGGAGGGTGCAGACCCCTGAAAAAGCATCCGATCTGCATCCAATCTCCACCATGATACACCAATACTGGATAAGTGAAATATGAAAAAAAGTATTGGATGACTTATATCTTTTAAAGCCTTAGAGAATGTGTTGCGGTCTTCTGTGTTCTGCCTGGATCATTCATCATACACATAAGTGATTCTCCCAACATATCTGCTTCTGCCTCTTGGGTCTGACTAAGCTTGGATCCAGAATCCATCAGCCTTTCTTATGCTTTGAGTGAAAGCCAGGGTTTGAAGCATCTTGAGTTAAAAGCACACCACTTGTAGTCCCCTCAGAATGGGTTCTCAGGGCATGAAGAGGAAAATCAACTATGTGTACACAGACCTCTCCACTTTTTCTCTTGGACATTTCCAAAGAGTGTCCAAAATGAGTTTCTGGAACAGTACAGTCAGGATTTGCCTAAATGTCATTTCAGCAGGTGAGCTGTGTTGTTACAGCCATTTCAGACCTCTGGCTACCACTCAGTTCATCCTTCAGTACACTCTTGGGAACAGAAACATCTTGGGCAAAGAGAAATGTTGCTGCTACATGGGCAGAAGACAATGGTGGCACCAACTCATCCCCCAATCATTCATAACCCTCGGAAATTTATTCATCCAAAAACTAACTAGTCCAGACCCTCCCTGTGCAGCTTCTGAGAGTAGGTGAGATTGGGTGTATTCAGGGTGGTGTGGCTAAAGACCCTCTCAGGATGTTCTCTGCCATGTGACTTGGGTCAGATCTGGATAGAAGTCTGTGCCAGGCATCATTTCTTATTTTCCAAGATCTCTCAGTACAAACCTTCTGCTGGTGAACATGATGTAGATTGAAATCTCAACTACTGTCATGGTCATGCAAGAGGAATGTTCTAGACAGAAGTCAGTGCAGCAGCTAGTGTACAATCCATGGGCACACACGCAACACACAGAAGGGAATTTGACCACTTGAAATTTGATGAATTACCTGAAAAAAAATTAAGAGGTATTATAATGTGGCCCTCAGTGGGAATTGAATTCTACTTGTATGTCTATTCACCTCATTGGATGACATGGCTAACACTTTCTGTCTTGTTGTTTGAAATCAATAGTTTTGTGAGTTATTTTCTGTTTGCTGTTATAATATGTACCATACTTCTCTTGGGAACCTAATGTGCAGGAAGAGACTTGGAGAACAGATAAATGGTCTCTAATTTAGTAACAAAATAAGCCCAAAAGAGAAGTGAGAATTTGGGATGCTATAAAATAAGAAATACAGCTGGGCAGTGGTGGTGCACGCCTTTAATCCCAGCACTGGGGAGGTAGAGGCAGACACATCTCTGAGTTCAAGGCCAGC
>CABHPH010137715.1:37851-71214 GCA_902168325.1 Peromyscus nudipes
TGTGAAGTTTTCCCCCTCCCATGATATCACGTCTGTTAATAACAAACCACAATAATGACCAGCACAGCAAGATATCTGTGAAGGCTCAATAACATGTTGGCATTTACATGTTGGTGGTAACCAACAGCTGTCTAATTGGATGTAAGGTCCACTCAAGAGGAGTAAAATCATACCTAGATGCCTAGACAACTTCCCACAGTGATGAGCAGCAATGTGGAAGTATAAGCCAAATAAATTCCTTCCTCCCCAACTCACTTTTTGGTCATGGTGTTTTGTCCCAGTAATAGAAACCCAAATTAAGACAGCATGAAAGGGGTTATTTGCTTGAGTGAGGGCTATGTATCAGTTTGTTTACTTAACGATTTGCCTTTGTATTGCTTCATAGCCCATTTCCTGTTGTTGTTGATCAATATCCCATTGTGTGGAATTTGTTATTTTCATTCCTGAACCTATTGAAATATATCTCGGTCGCTTCCAGATCCGGATAGTTGTGAAAATGCTAGTATGAGCTTTTGTACTTGTACTAGTTTTTGTATGACCAGATATCCTAAAATCAGTTGAGTAAAACCCAATATCATCTATAGATCACATGATCATCTTCTTTTTCTGCTTTAGAAGAAAGCACTAAATTATCTCCCAAAATGGCTATTTGCTTTTTGTTTCACAACCAACAGTGAGCAAAAATTTATCTTGCCACACATCTTTGGAACCATGATAGCCTTGGTATTTTGGATTTCCCTCATCTCCACAAGTATGTGATGATACGTAATTGATGTTTCCATTTGTTGTTTTACAGAGAGCAATTGGTTTAAGGTAATGTGAGCTGTGCTCCAAGTGTCCCTACAGTGTGTGTGATTGGTCTAAGGTAACATGAACTGTGCTGTAAGTGTCTCTGCAGTGTGTGTGATTGGTCTAAGGTAACGTGAGCTGTGCTGTAAGTGTCTCTACAGTGTGTGTGATTGGTCTAAGGTAATGTGAGCTGCGCTGTAAGTGTCTCTACAACGTGTGTGATTGGTCTAAGGTAATGTGAGCTGTGCTCCAGGTGTCTCTGCAGTGTGTGTGATTGGTCTAAGGTAACATGAGCTGTGCTGTAAGTGTCTCTACCGTCTGTGGAATTGTTTGCTGCCCTGTCACTGTGCCACCGCTGCCCACGTGTGCTGGGGTGCTCCCACCCGGGTGCTCCCACCCAGCCCTTCTGTGGTGACTTACCCGTCCCCAAATCCAGTCGGCCGCCTTCACTAGTCGCTCTGTCCTGAGAGGCCCTGCCTTGTTGAGATGTTTGGGACTCCTGCTGAAACCTCTGGGCGCACTGGTCCTAGCTCTCATTTCTGCAGGGCTCTGATTCTTTGCACTTCCTTTTGCTAGCAGGAAGACAGCTAAAGACTAATAGTCCTAAGCTGTGCCAAGTAATTTAGTTGCTCTGTGAGGAACACGGTACTAAATGACATCAATTACAGTTTAATTTCTGTGTTGTTTCTGGTTACAGTTTGCCAGGTTTTCATTAGGAATCTGGCTCTAGACTGACTTTTAAAATCTTCATAATTGAATCCCCTGTGTTGTTCAGGGTCGTTTTTTTCCGACTAGACTAATCATTACCCAATACAGTTCCTACAGCACACGGGTACTTCTGTGGGAAGAGAACTTCACAAGAAGATTTGCCAAATACCTCCTGGAGCTGTGATGGAAACTGAGGGCTTTGTCACACCTAAATGATAGGAGCTCTGAATTCTACAAAATCCTGGGGCAGTGAGTCAGGCTCTGCCTGAAAGATATCAACTGTTACCAGGACCCTGAGCTACCCTTCAAGATTTCCCACTTTCCTCTGGGCCATCTCCTACGCCTTTGACCCTTGAAATGCACATCTGAACATCTCTGTTCCTGCCCAGGTGTTCCACTAACCTGTTCAGTTAGATTCTCACTACAATTAGCATTAACATTAGAGGAAAATGGGGGCGGGCAATTCTTGTATCCACAGGGTAGTGAGAAATGATGCTAAAGATACTGAAGGAGATTAAAGGGCATCCCTGCTGTAGAGACACAGTTGGTGTAAGATGGGCAAACAAACCTAGAAAATGCGTAGGCAGTAAAACCAAATATTTATTCAGTGGATTCCATGTGAGACAAAATATTCTCAGACCCACTGACACTTTGAAATTTACTTACGCTGTTTTTCCCTGTTGGTGTCACTAATAATTACTTAAATTGATCAAAGTTATGTTTTAATTCAATAAACACTAAGCCAAAGTGTTCATATTATCTGCTTCAAAATTATAATGCAAACAATTACATAGCCTGCTGGTAGTCTCCCTTATTTCTTTTGAAAACCATGTATGAAGTATGTCATCCCAGCCTCTCTGGAGAGTTAAGGTGCTGGCGATGATGTCTCAAGTGTCATTACTGAATTCCATGTGGAGTGAACTCATACAAGATAAACTTCACAGCTCTTTTATCAGTTGGAACCGAGTTTTAATGCACGTTCTTACCAAAAATTTTAAACTATGTTCATATTGTCTTTATGTTTTTCAAGATGAAGTTATAGAATGTGGGGAGTTGGGGGGAGATGAAAAATAATGAATACGAAGACGCCAACAATAACATCTGGCACCGTGGACAGTCTCTTTCCCATGCAACCCTAGAAGCAAGAACTGGGATGACCTGAGGCTCCCAGGCAGCATATAGAAGGAACTTTTCTCCACAAGAGATTGTCTCAGTGGATACAGAAAGGGTTTGGTATGGTAGTGAGGAGTGATAAAACCTGGGGATGGTTTTGTTCTTACTTCTGTGAAGCCCAGACCTAAGGATGGAGGAAAATAGAACTAAGCAAGAAGAGCAGCATCCTCTGGTGATGTGGCGTGTGTCAGGATCCTACAAAACACATCACATGTCAATGGATGTATGGTGCACACAAAAATGTCTGTGAGGCAAAAGAGGACACCCTGTTGGTGCACCCAACCTACCCACACTCTAGTGCTCCTTCAAAACTGGGTCAAAGGATGCTGGCAAATGTACTGGAGATGAAATCTAAATGAGATTAGTCATCTGTGGGTGTGGGGACGAACAGCATCCTATGTTGCAGCTTGTGAAATGAAGGAAGGAAGATTTGTTTTTGAGTGGGAGGGAGAATTAGTACATGTACAGAGTTCCAGAAACCCCTTTACAAAATCCAAGATCAATTCACTGAATCCAATTCACTGAGGAACGCTTCCTCCTTTCTTTCTCCTCTTTGTGCCCATCCACATCTTCTTGTCTTCTCAAAGCGGAGGCCATTTATCCTATAATGTTGGCTGATGGCATCTAAAGGTATCCATGTGGTGGAACTGGTAGTAGTCACTTAGATAAACATAATGTAGCAAAATAAACCCTTACAGAGTACCTTTCTCTAAGTATGCATCTTTTGATGGGTGACGTCTAAGGAAGATGCATTTATGATAATTCACCTTTTGATGGGTGATGTCTAAGGAAGATACATTAGAAGTCTCAACGTGTTGCATAGAATATAAAAGAGAATAATGGCTTTCTTTGTGGGGTTTAATGGACTGCTGGAGGGATTTATATTACTCTGAGAAAATTAGAGCCATTCAAATCATTTCATTAGATTCTAAATGTTCCCAGGTCTGACTGCTGATGTTTCAAGTCAGGCAGAAGTATACAAGTTATCTGCTCATAACCCATTTGTTCAGACTTGCACTGATACCTGTCAAACATCCATACATCCCCCACAGATAAAAGAGGGAGTCCACAGCAGCTGCTGGCCACACCACCACCCGTTATCATAGCGTTCCTCTTAATTGCCTGGGACCGCAGGCAAGCTGAGCAATAGACAGGCTGCAACAGGAATAGATGCAGCATCTCCTTGAATCACGTGTTAGCTACATAGACATCCTAAGTGTGAAACATGGGAGGGCGGATCTATGGAGTTACCTTTGTTTGTGATTTTATTTCATTCCAACTAGGAAGGGTTTAACTCCTCTACATACGGTATTTGTGTCTGAAAGCTAACAGTGGCTAGCTGATTCAGGGAAAATAACTGAACCACCCTCCTCCCTGTCCTAGGAACCCCGAGAGACCTTCTGGGTACTTAGTCCATTTATACGTTGACTTGTGACTTGTTCTTAGAAACTAGGAGAACAGAGCAAAGCTTTTTCACTGAAAATTTCCCTTTAGGGTCATTTAGGTCATCCTGGATTTTGTAACCATGACCCATTTTGCCAGTCAGTCACATCTTCAAATGACCTGTATGCAGTGTTTTATTTGGGAGTCTTTTCTCATATATTAATGGCTTTATCATATCCTTGTAACAGAATATTATTGTTTAAAATGCTGTCTCCCAATGTCTGTTAAATAGGAATACCCCCCACCCCCACTCCCACTGCACCCCACGCCAGAACACCTTGAAAGTTGTAGGATGGCTATCTCAGACTAGGGGAGAGGGGTGTAGAAAAGACTTATCAGTTCTGGGAGCTTCTGCCCCACTCATGTGCACACGTGCCTGGCTCTCTCCATGTCACACTGTCCTCCTCTGCATCACTTCTGTGCCTGCTTACAACCATCCATCTCCTCCTCCGCGGGGACTCTAGAATTATGCAGAGTCCTGATAGCTACCTCTTTCTTGGCACTACTAGAGGAATATGCTCATTCCACCCCCAAACCACTGGGTTGATCCCTGCTCAGTGGTCAGCGGAGAAATTAGCACTAGTGTCTGGAAACAGGGAGGGCAGGAGAGGCTGTCAGATAAAGGGTAGGAAAAGGCCAGGTGAGCTGCCATGCACCCGAAATCCCAGCACCTTTAGAGACTGAGGCAAGAGGATCTAGATTGAAAGGGCATTCTGGGAAAATTCAAGGCTAGCCTCAGCTACATATCCAGGCCCTATCTCAGAATAAACACAAAGCAATCAAAGGCTTGACTCTTGCAAACACACTTTCTTCTTCTTCGTGAAGATACAGCTCTGGTGAAAACTTCTCCTTATACTGCTGTTCCAAGCATGTGTATTCGGATTTGTTTGGACCTTGTCCTTGTTTTTGACCCTTTTGTTGGACACAAGGAACATGTATAAAGAAAGAAAAAATAAAGCAGAGAAGATTGGGGTCATCCTATTTCACATGTGCCTGGAGATTCAAGTTTTATTGAGATCCTCATATGCCTTTTTTTTTCTAATTTCAGAATAACTTCCCAATTACTTGTTGTAGTAGTATTGTTTTTTTTTTTTTTACTTTTCTTTATAGTAAAAAAAAAAAAACCACAGTAAATAAAGCTGCTTTGTTCATGGAAGTGACAGGAATATAGTAGAAATATTTCTGTCTTGAGACTGACCCCAAACTTCAGATAGACAAATAAGATTTCAAAGACTCTTTAGAATATTGGTCTTTAGTCTAATGACTTCAGACACAAGCCATGTAGTGGACACGTACTGAAAAGTGCCTGCCTGCAACCCATATGTAAGCATACAGGTAGACGATATTGTTGTTTTCAAATATCATATTCATTTTCTACTTGCCAAGCATTTCTTGATGTGTTTGAGGGAGTCTGGGCGGCAGGCTGTTCAGAAATTCAAGAGTGAAGGAAGGAAAGGCTGAATCCACACTAGTTCCAGGTGTTGAGAAGTTGATGGTACAGATAAGATAAACATGGGCAATTAACCATGCCCAGAGATATCACCGAGCAGAAATGATAATGGAGCAAAAAAAAAATGGTTAATATGGTTGATACAATTATAGACTGTTTGGTTGAAGTAACAGGGGAATTTGATTGGGATAGATATAATTAAAATATATTGAATCCTATATTTCTAATAGATGTGGGAGAAATGTGTGACCATGTTTTTAAGCATTTAAGACATAGCAAAGGTATATTTTTAAGCACCACAC
Source organism: Peromyscus nudipes (assembly GCA_902168325.1). Classification (NCBI taxonomy): domain Eukaryota; kingdom Metazoa; phylum Chordata; class Mammalia; order Rodentia; family Cricetidae; genus Peromyscus; species Peromyscus nudipes. The sequence continues at coordinate 43,717 of CABHPH010137715.1, forward strand.
GCCTGGTTGCTTTCCTGGCTAATCTGTCACCTCAAGGTTGCAGAGATCAGATTCCCTCTCGGGTTTGACCTTTGCTCTTAAAACATCTTCAGCTCTTTTGGGGCAGCCCACTTGTATTTGGCACTGCCCGTTTGCCCCCAGGAAAAGTAAAATTAAATTAAAAAAGCAGTGCTATGCTCTGATATTTGAGGAGAGGGAATGGAAAAGGCAAGCTTCCAGCTTCATTTCCTTCAGTCCTAAGCCCCAAGCTGAACGGAGGGCTGGCCGTATGCTTTGCCCAGCGGGAATGTGTCTGACTAATAGACACGGCCCACTAGCCAATTTCAGACGCACCATGGCTTCCTATGTTTTTGCCTTTTGAAAAAGGCTAATGATGACATTTGCTCAAAGTGAAGATTTATCTCTTCTGTCCCTCTTTGGGACAGAGAGATCTGTTGGTGGCTGACAAGGAAGTGATAGGAGCCAGAGGAGAGTTGTGGGGAAATGGATTTGATGGCAAAAATGATTTTTGTTCTTAAAGGCAACCTGTCCTGGGATTTAGAGAGTCCTGAGTTTCAGAAATAGAAGTGATACTAAACAAAGAAACCAACAGCTTAAAGCCCAAAGGAAGTCCAGCAGGGCTTTTACCTAATGAGACAATTTGCAACTCTGTAGACAGAATAAACACCAAGGAATCAATCGATGTATGGGTGTGTGTGTGTGTGTGTGTGTGTGTGTGTGTGTATGTGTGTGTGTGTGTGTGTGTGTGTGTGTGTGTGTGTTCATGCATGCATATCACAGCCACCGGACAACTTTCAGGAGTCAGCTCTACCAGGACTCAGTTTGTCCAGCTTGGCCTCAACTGGCTTTACCTGCTAAGCCAAATTGATGACCCTCATTTTAACTACTTTGCTAGTTAAAAGCATCTCCTTTACATGTTAGGCAGTTCACCAATCATGATGGTTTGAATGAGAACGGCCCCCACAGTCTCATGTATTTGAATGCTTTGAGGAAGGTTTAGGGGTGTGGCCTTGGTGGAGAAGGTGTGGCACTGAGGGCTGGCCTTGGGGTTTCAAAAGCCCACCCATCTCTGCCTCCAACTGACAGATAAGATGTAGCTCTCAGCTACTGCTCCAGCACCATGCCTGCCTGCCTGCTGCCATGTTCCCATGGCATGAGAACTCACCCTCTGAAACTGTGAGCAAGCCCCTAATTAGATGCTTTCCTTTGCAAGTTGCCTTGGTGTCTCTTCATAGCAGTAAGAAAGTAGCGAAGATATCAATGTCTTGTTTATGTTAATCTCAACAGGACCTTCACGTGGCCCTGGCCTGGTTCATAAACATAATACCAAAATCTGGTTGTCTTTAGAACTGGTCTAGTGGCCCCTCTCAGTCCATCCTTGGGGAAACTAGAGAAGGGGAAGTAGTGGCACAGAAAATATCTAGGTCAGCAACCTTGCTGAGGCAGGGGCAGGGATGACACCTGGCCATCTTGAGCTTAGTTTAGAGTCCTTTTCTCTCTAGTTAAGTAAGTCCTGGAGGGAGTCTCCTAGATGTGCATTTATTCTAACATATAAGCCTATGTGTGAGGAACCATAAGGATTCCTCTTCTACCATGCCACTTATGTCCTTAAATCCCCATCTCAGTTCAGCCAAGCAAAGGGGATGAGGACCTGGGTTCTGCACTGACAGATATGGTGGGGAAGCTGATGTGTCTGTTGCTGTTATGTCTGTTCATTATTGTCTTCACTCTTGTAGCTGGATCTCACTGACAAGCTGGGGCTTCCAGCTGAATTAAAAAGATTAATCAGTTCACCCAGCTCCTTGGGTTGTATATAAGACATCAAAGTGAGTTCTGTCACAGTTGGGGTTGGGGTTATATGGATATTGCAGAGGACCAGGAGTGCTATAACAATGGGACTATCCATTAACGGTGGTGGGCTGGGCCAAGTACATGTTATCAACAATTTGGAAAGAAGATCTGCAATGCACAATTGTGTATTTGAGCAAACATGTACAGTTTTTCTTCAAAAGTTCTGGAGGAATTTTCTCTTTAAATAGTTTTTTGTTGCCCTGCTGAAGACAGGTGGGGATCCAAAGCAAACACTTTACATTCAGAAGCCTCCATATGAGACCTGCCCCAGAAGAGCATCATCTCCTGAGTGTTGGCGGATTCAATGATGGCAGCAAGTTCTGCCCTCCAGGAACTCATGGTTCATTGTGTAAACCTAAGGATGCAAGGATACATTTCATGGATTCTAGAAAGCACCAAAAATGGTAATGTCATTGTGATGAGTAAGATTCTGTTTCCTGTTAAGGGCATAGGACGGAGCTCTTTCTTCACATTTAAAACAATTTAAATGTTATTGTGTGTGTCGGGTGTGCACATGCTGGAGTACACATGGAGATCATTGCACAGCCTTGTTGAGTTGGCTCTCTCCTTTCACCTTAACATGCGTCCTGGGAACTGAACTCAGGTCTCCAGGATCATGAAACAAGTGCCTGTAACCACTGAACTGCCTTGCCTCTTCACATATTTTGTGTTTAATAAAGTACAAATGGCTTTTTAGAATGAGCTAGCTCCACACTAGTTGGCAGCAGTGATGTGCTCAGTACTTCACGCTTCTCCCTCCCTGGAGAGGAGAGCGAGTCTTGTCACATCAGGAAGGACATTAGAAGTGGCATTTCTGATTTTGGGGAAGTGATGACCATGCTGTGCTCACACCGTCTGTCTTCATCACCCTGGGTAGGCATTCCTTCAGCCAGATCTTCTCCCATATCATCCTTTCTGGTAAGTTATCGTGCAGTAAAACCAAAATGGCCTTAGCACACCATGAAGGAATCACAATTTTAACCCAGTGCAGTAAATTTATTGCTGGCAGTCTACTCTGCAATAGTCTCTCTCATGATGTCATCCATGACAATTTGTCCTGAGAATCTCAAGTGAAGCGGGGTGGACCTCAGATAACTTTCAAAGGCACACCACAGGGACTTAGTTCCTCATGGCAGCCCTTACTTCCCAAAGTTTTAACCACAGCTCAATAATGACATTAAAATGTCACCCAATTATGAATCCATCAATGGGTTAATTCATTGATGAAGTCAGAGCCCTCATGATAGAATTAGTTCAATATAAGGGCCTTTTGTGGCAGTACTTCACATCCCAACCCATCCTTGTGACGTTAGCCACTCCTGCAGCCTGCAGGCCCTTTTGGGTAGGAAAGGAGAAAACGGAGCCATGTGCAGAACCATTTCTTGTTCTGTGCGTCCTTTCTAGCACTTGCCCTCTTGACATCCTCCAGTCCCTTTATAGAGTCATATTTTACATTCTGTCTAAAGTTTATGTGGTCATCCTCAGGAGAACTGGTCTAGCATAAAGTACTTGGCCAGCAGCAGAGATAAGCCAAAGCAAAACAGTCTCATCAGCATCCACACTAAGAGGTCCATTGGTGGGGAGGGAGGAGATATTTTTTTTCTCCCTAAATGGAGATGGTGTCTATGTACTGAATATATACACCATTCACATGGAATCTAATGTTTCTGGGATATTGTTCTGTTAGGAGCAAAGTTTAGAACAAGAAAATATTCCCCAAGGGCCCTTAGGGAAGAGACCACATGGGCAGATTTGTTTACATTTAGAATATTTATGGACCTGACAATGAAGTGGTGGAAACATCCCCTAAATGTGGGAGAATCAGCTCTCAGGGTGGTATGCCTGCTCTTACCTCACATCTCCTAGGAGCACAGACAGCTAGTTTGGAAGATCAGCCCTCCCGAAGAATACCAGTTGTGCTCAGACTGGAAAAAAAATTACCTATATTTCTTTTTTCACTTGGGGGTATTTTTAGTTCTAACTTAGTTAGCATGGCATTCCACACTTACACCACATTAGGAAGCCAGACACTGGGAACTATGATGATGAGTTTAGCATGGACCAGTGAGGAGAACAAAGAATCTTAGTCCTTAGCCACCTGGCCTTTCTGGCTGAGTAAGTACACTTTGGCAAACTGTGATAATAGAAATTGGGTGTGGTGAAAAGATATTCAGTCTCCCACGGTTCCTACGGATGGACCCTTGGGGATCTGGGATCAGTGGAGACCTAGGTCCTCTTACCTACACTTTTCTCTCCAAGCCAACAAAAATTTCTTCCAGCATGTCTTACTGGACTTCGGCACCAAGGAGTCTGAAAGCCTGAGTCCATTGTAATTTTAGCTTTTAAAAATAGTTTCTTGGTTATTTCTTATGGACAATTGATAAGCATTAATGCTTTTACCACAATATAAAAATAAACACACTGAAAGCACAAATAGCAAACCTTGAAGCTGTTGTCCTCAAGAGTCACAGAGGACACTGCCATGTGTCATCCTGATGATCCTGCCTCTCTTGCTGTAGATTTATGCTTCTATAAAACCTGGTTTCCCCTCTACACTATTAAATGTGACTATTAGCTGTCTTTAATATACCCCAGAATGTTACCCAGTTTAAAAGAAATTTTAATTTTATTTTTTAAACACATAGAAAAGTAGAAGCCACTGTTTAAGAAATTTGCATAGTTGGGTAATCCCATCTTGGCATCCCTAATTTTTTACATAGTAGTGACTGAAGACTCATAACAACAGAAAAAAATTGTTCTGGTCTCTTGAATGTATCCCTCACAAGCCCTGTGACTTTCTTTGATTAGTTCCCATGGTAGAGTATGGGATTTGTTTCAGTATTTGGAATATGTATTGAACTTGTGCTATGCAAGTCTAGATTTCTTTTTGTAGTATTTCTTCTCTTATAGGAAGAAAATGCATGACTGCATGCTCTGTTGATTGCTGGCATCATTAACCACCAGATGCAATGATTACCATGCTCGCAGTTCTTAGGAGACACTGTGAATCCTCTACCCAAGGCTGATCATTGGTCACATGCAGGTGAAACAGGACATCACAAGTTCAAGATGATCACAAATGACTGGCACTTTCTGTCCCAAGTGTGTTTCCTTTTTATTCTTCCAGCAGCTCAAAAAAATGCAGAGGTGGTTATGGCTAGGCCTCTGGCTTAACTGATCAGCAGGCATAATGCCTTTGGCCTCTCCAGGATTTATGCAGAAATGTAATCGCCTAAGTAACAACAGTATTAGGAGCTGTAGCTGTTGAGAGTATTGGGAGGCAGACTCCTAGCAAGGGGATTCCATAGCCTCATAAAGGGGAGATGAAGGGGGTTCAACTTCCCACCTTCCACCAGGTGAGGATCTAACAACCCTCAAAGGACACCAGATGGCAGTGGACTTCCCTGTCTCCATATCTGAGAAAAATTAGCTCACAGAGCTGTATAAATTACTTAGCCAAGGTATTGCTGTTAACAGTACCACTCAACAGACTAAGGTAGGCCACTATGGGATAGAAAAGTAAAGAACAATTTGATTATCCTATTTACTCAATCCTCTTCATCCCAAGCTGGGAGAAAAATAAAAGAAAGCAAAACACATCACAGAATGTGGCTTTAATAGTATTCATAAGTAGTTATAATTTACAACAGCAATTTAATTAAGTTGTTGTTCTTACCAATAGGTGGTCTGGCACAGAGCTGGTTGTAAGTGAAAATAATGTAGCCTATAAATTTGCAATTCATTTCAACTTGAAATGCTAGGTCCTAGCAGAGGGAGAAATTATATATTCCAGCCACCAGGAAAGGCAGGGTCATATTTTAGATGCATAAGGAGTACTGATGTTGCGTGTTTCTTTTCATATGATCATAAATATGGGTGTGGGAAGGAGGGGGAATGAGGCCCATTTCATTAGATTTAAGGTTCTTTAATGTGAGGAAAGTAATACCAGAGGAGCAGTCCTGAAATAAGAGAGCACAGCATGAATTTCTGTGTGAACCCACTTAGCCTCAATGTGCTACTAAATCACCTCTGGGAGCCTGACACCAGCTGTCATGTGTGTCTGGAATACAGGCAGCACCTATAAACCAGGTGACTTTCTTACTGACATGAAAACATCTCCAGTCTGGAAGTCTCAGACGTAATCAGTGTTTCTAATTTGATAGTGTAAAGGGAGAGTAAATTGGCTCTAACAAATGGCTATGTGAGAGGACCCAGAGGAAGCCGTGTCCATGTGACCCTTGGGACAGGAGGGGGGGGGGCTTTGCAGTGGGAAGCCAGAAACCTGCTGCACACCGGGGAAAGCGTCTGTTCTGGGGTTTCATCCCTGCACTTGCCCACAGGACAGGATCACGGTGCACTCTCACCGGAACCTATCCGGAACGTCTCACGGAAGAAAATTTTTTTGCCATTAAAGACAAGATGTATCTGCTTCCCTGATATAAAACCGCATTGTGGGACTTGGAGCCTTCTCCTAGAATCACAGATTTATTTTTCATGAATGACAACATGAGACAACAAATGCCATGAAGAAGACATGGGTGAATTAATTTTACTTCTAAGAGGAGGTCATCATTCGTATGTTTAAATGCAGACTTCAAATCTATGTACAACCCAGGGCAGGGTGAGACTTCTTCTGCTGGAAGCCACAGGCCAGTGTGCTACACTTGATACTCTTTATGTGAGTTGCACTCGGCCTACTTTCCCCACACCAGGGATGGCAGGCAGACTCATTAGCAGTTTAAGAAGGACTGTGCAAAGGTACGTTTTGAATCAGGACAGAGGAGGAGATAGATGGAGTGAAAGGGTCCTTTTCCCACCAGAAATGTAGCTCAAGCTAGCGTGAGGTAGCAGAACGCACAGAGGCATGGAACAGAAGATCCTAGCTTCAGACGCAGCTGGATACTGCAGCTCAGACCCTGGGGGCTCCTCTATCTCCTAATTCCTCTGCTTCTGTCTTCTTGGTGGGCATCATGCTTCAGAATCCTGTCCCCCAGGCTACCGCCGTGTTTCTCTGATGCCTGGAGACCTGCCCTTTCAGGTTAAGCGAGATGATGCACCCAGCACAACATACGCTGCAGGCCGATCTGATCTGATCTGATCTTTTGGCCCCTTTCCTCCTCTTGTTTTGAAAGACTGGAATACAGATGTGATGCCTGGAGGTGAGGCCACCATAATGCCGGAAGATGGAAGCCATAGCCAAAGGGCAATAATGCACAGCTGAATGAGGAGCTTTTTTCCCTGGGTGTTTGGAATCATGTACCAAGAGAGAAAAGGAGCTGCCCTTCTCTATAATCAGTTTTGTTCATGTGGGAGCATCTTCAAGAAGTGCAGCGCCTTGTCAGTGATTCCTCCCAGTTTATATAGGTTTTTATGTCCCAGAAGAATTCAATTAAGCACATCTTCAACAGCAAAGACTGCTGTTATCAGTGAGGGCATTTCCCCAGCTAACAAGGTCTTTTACTTATTTAAAGAACTGTGGCAATTTGCGTTCAGAGCTGATAGCTGAGGAATTCTGAGAATTTCTCAAGCTGCCTGGCTAGAGGAACAGTGAGGAAATGTTTACCTTGCAGTTCTAAGAAGCAAGCTTGCAAAGAGCAGGATTCAGTGACCATCTAAGTCTGAAGTGCAATGCGAACTCACGTTCTTTTCTAGTTAACCCTATCCAGTCTAGGCCAGAACCACTGGTAGACGTACCCTCACAAAGCGACTGAATTATGTCAACACATCTTTCTCCTCCTTGTGACCGGTGTGAGTAACAGCCAGTGGTGGAACTACACCCCAGGAGCTTGTTCTCCCAACACTGCAGAGCGAATTTGCCAGACTTTCTAGGAACGTGGAAACATCTCCCTTCCAACCTCACAGGGATTCATGATCCCTGTATATCTGAACATCACTCATGGCCTTTAATGAGTCACTCTTAATTATTGTTTTACCACATCTCACGTTCTGCAGAAGAGAGCTCCAGCAGCTGTATGGTATCACTCACGCTGCCCTGTCTGCCACTTCAAATGGACTTAGTGGGAACAGCAACTTTTTTTTTTTTTTTTTGAGACAGGGTTTCTCTGTGTAGTTTTTGGTGCCTGTCCTGGATCTCGCTCTGTAGACCAGGCTGGCCTTGAACTCACAGAGATCTGCCTGGCTCTGCCTCCCGAGTGCTGGGATTAAAGGCGTGCACCACCACGGCCCATCGGAAACAGCAACTTTAACACCAGCAAATGGCTTCACCACTATATCCAGGCAATGGTGTGAATTAACTTTCAGATGAGTGTGTGTGGGCTGAACAATGCATTTTGAAATGAGCCAGTCACCCCATGAGTTTACAAAATATTTGCTGTTATAAACACACCCAAAGGAGGAGGGATTGCAGAAGGCAAGCAGGTCCTGTGAGAAGAAGTGTCTTCTTTCCCCCACAACACACAACTCATGGAAACCAGTGCTCTAAGAGCAGAAAAACTGGAGGAACATTTTAGAGGTATTGATAATAAAAATGAGGTGACATGTTGAAATATGATGACCCAGACCAGAAAGCACCCGTACTCAACATTCTGATGGCTGGCACCTCATTTGAAACTCTGTCTTGTCTTATTGATGTACCCGTAGTGTGAAGATTCCGTAGTAACTGCCATCCTTGGAAAATGCTATCGTTATCGTGTTGGCATCATGGAAACATGTCAGCTCGTGTCAACGAGTGATGTGCTTCTTACAAAGACAAATGAAAGCAGAAGAAAGCAAAGCAGGTTTTACAATGAGAGCTGAGTAAAAGTAAAATAACGACTGCTGCTTAAACAGAAGGGAAGAAGTAGAAATTGTTCGAGGCATGAGGACGACAGGCAAGTACCAACAGCAATCAGGGATACCTGATAAGATGCTTAAATGTAATCACATGACCTTGTCAGATTACATTAATACGACAGGAACCCACATGACAAACCAACTGATTAAGAGCAAGTAAAATAATAAATAATATTCTCTATTATCCCCAAGCAACGCCTTCATTTGTTGTTATGAAATCAGAGGACTGTGTCATTCTTGCTGTGAAAGAAAAGAATTATCAGGACATTTCAAATCAGCCTGGCCAACAATTTTAAAAAGCTACCACAGTAGCGAAAGTTTTATTGAATTGCTTCACTGTATTTCCTGCTGCAGACGCCATTTCCCTCCCATATGGGGAGGTGACACTTGCCTGATTGTTGAATAAGTAGAGCTACGTGCTGATAGCTCCTGGCAACTAGGATGTGGCTTTGTACACCCGCTGCTTCCTCCAAGCCATCTTCCGAGTAGGCCTTCAGGAGGATGAGAGCTGCCCCAGTCCCTTGTCTCAGTGGTGAGATGCTGTCTTATCTCTCCCATGTCTCATGTCCAAGACGCAGGCCGTTTGGAGTCATCTGTGCCCAGCCTTGCTTCTGTGGGCTCTGTGCCACAGGACCTGGCTGTCCTTTCACACCCTCTGCTTCCTACCACCCGATCACCTGCTGCTAGGCCTCCAAATATTCCTGTTACATATGAAATGAATTGCCATCTCTCGTGTCTCTTCAAAGTCCTACACAACCGAGGTCTGGTCCTTCTCTGGCTCACCACACCTGACACTTTTTTTCTTCACTCTCAGATGTTCAACCATATGCCTGTTGCTCCCCTGAGAACTTTGGCACGTGCTACTCCCCACGACTAGGCCACTCCCTCTCTCTTCACTTGTCTCTTTCCCTCCCCATCTCTACAGGAGCATCACTTTGGCAGGGTCCTTGTCCTCGGGTCCTAATTGGTCCTGCTTGGATACTCCTTCTCATACTTGCCCATTCTTTTTCACTTACAGAAAAAGTTACATTAATAAATATATTGGCTTTTTGTGTGTTTAGTTTTGTCGTCCCTGTCTGGTGGATGTTCTTAGAAACCAATAATACAGTCATCCTGGTTCTTAAGAATTTGGCTTGGATTCTGCACAGGGCTCTACTCCATTCCTCTAAACATCATTTGAATGAATCCACAATGTGGAGTCCAATCCATTACAGAATAGGATGTCCATGGAAATGCAGCATTCCCTATGTCAAGACCTAATTTCTCTGTAGACAAATTGAAAAATGCTCTGCCTACTGTTTTTGAATCTCAAAGAAGTGTGAAGGCTGTTGAGGTAATGATGTCCATTGTGAAGATTGGAACCTGAAGTCAGAGACAAAATAACTTGTCAGGAGTTAAGTAAAGTGTGGTAAAGTTTTATATCAAGCTAAGTTCTTTTGGAATCTAAAGTAGAGGTGGTTCCCATAACAATGACCTGTTATATAAACACTGTTCAAAGTTTAACTCACGTTTGTCCCTAGCACAAAACCAGATTTCTAATCCTTAATAGAAGAAGTATGAGGAGCTAGAAGGCAGCATCCGCTTCCCACGTAGCTTGCCACTGTCTTCAGGGTTGGCTGTCTTTAGAACTAGGAGAAATGGACTTCCTCCTTAAAGGAAGATGTCAGGGCAGAATGATTCTTTTCCTTTCTGAAGTAAGGAAAAAGGAAGACTATCCATCATTTTTCTCTTCTGAGATAGATTCCTGCAGGAAGAAATTCTGCCCACTGTATCATTACCCATGGTTGGACAAACAGTTCTATTCTGCCTGTCATAGTCTGTACTTTACCTGGGTGGGTGCATCAATGTCCAGACACCTGACCATGAGTGGATGGACAGTTTGGTAACACTCTGAGATTGACGGCAGCTCCCACTGCCCTTTACCTTTTCTCCTACTGTAGTCTATGTTTGAACTTACCAAGCAGCCACTGAAATGCTTTCTCCCCTCCCATGGAAATGGGATTGCAGCCACAACAGACCAGGCTACAACTTCCTGTGCTGGTGTTAAGCAATAGGCTGTAAGAAATAACTCATGCGAAGACTTCTGGGATGTGTATGTAACCTTTTTATTTCACTCTTCCGGTGGGTAGACACTGCTGCAGGTGGGGCATTTGGGAATTGTGAGCTCAGAGGTGAAAGGGTCCCCAGTGCTGAGCCCATGTGGGAAGGAGTGCTATCTATCAAAGAACCACATATTGAGCTGAAAAACATAAAAAAAAAAAAATGTGGCAATAACATTATCTCCCCCACCCAAAATTACCCAAACTGATCTAAATTGCCTTGTCTTGAGATAGTGTGATGTTTTGATAAGTTGTCATACATTTGACTCTCACAGTGGCAGAGGCTGGGATTTTTGTCCTGTGCATCACTGCTGGTCTTGAATTGAGGAGCTGCGATGCAGGCAGTGTGCTGCTACCGTCTCACTCAGAGCTGAGGTCTGTAGTCTGGAAAGGTGGCTAGCAACAAGCTTCATTTCACTACATTAACATCTTAAGCAAGCTATTAAACCTCCATGGCCCCTAGTTCCATCTGTTCGTCTTTGTGTTTTGTGCTGTTTTATTTGTATTTTGGTCACAGCTTTATGAAAGTAACAAATACACGTGGAAAACTGCAGTAGTTCAAGCTGGTGTTTCTACGGTAGACCAAGCCCTGGAAAGTCCCATGCTGTCATCTTGCAATGCTCAACCTGGCCTCTTTCTAACAAGAACTCCCATGATTACCTTGGGCCTACCTGGACAATCCAGAGTGACAGAATGCTCACTCTAGCCACATTTGTACAGTTCCTTTTGCCATGCAAAGTTTCATCTTGACAGGGGTCAGGGGATGTGTGTAGGTTTCTTCTTACAGAGCACGTGACAGCCTTGTACCAGTTCTAGTACCTGCTAATGTAGTGTAGTCACATGATACTGCAACATCCTCTTTATCAAAATGCAAAGGCTGCCATTCTGTGTTCTTTAATGGAGTCTGTAGGATTCCTGCCAGCTTCCCAGGGAAATGATTTCCTGTTTGCTATGCCACAGCTGTGCAGTCAAAGACATACTTTTCTCAGTTATTCGTCTAACTAGCATCATATGTCTTAGATCAACATTTAAGCATAAATCCCAACATCACACCTGATTGTATTATGTTCAGAATTTAAACTACAAACATCATTTCTGTGAAACCATAGAATCTGAGCAACCTATTAAAACTTTCTTGCCAAAGCATCTGATTGTGCTGCGTTTATTGTTCCTTAGTGATGAGAAGTGTCCTTCAATATCTTGCATCTGGGATGCATTTAAACTGGGGAATTCATTTTAAATATCTAATCAGAGCAATGTATATAGTTGAAAGTATTGCTTGTCAGTTTTAATCTACAAGCCGTCTGTAGGTCGTGTCTGATGGTGCTCAGACTGCGTTACATTAAACCAGAGCACATCAATTCAGCTCTTACAAATCATTACATTCTTGATTTTTCAGATCTTGTTCTGAACATGCACAGCTCTGTGAATAATAATTGTCACTAAAGAATTTTTCTATAATTCTGTGCTGTTGATGCATTGAGAATAAATGTATTTTGTGCTATAATAAATGTCAACGTTTTACCAAATTGGGCCATTGTTTTCCATTGTGTACAGTTTTTTGTATTTCATTAATAGCCATTTTGCGTGTTCCTTCCGCATAATGAATCAGGATATATGAAACAAAGGTATATGCTTGTGTTGACGGTGGTTAAGTTGGGGAAGGGAGTGCCCTGTCAGATGGTAATGCTGGGAGGAGCGCCACGAGCCTCTTTCCTATACATCTCGAGGAAGCTGAGCTTGGCGGCTGGCTCTTCTTTGCCCTGGCTCCTTCTTGGGACCATTTCTGTATCTTCCAATTCTAAAAAACAAGCAGAACCACATGGCCTTTGCTGGAACTGGCATCCTCCTGGAAAAGGATTGCAGTCCTAGCATCTGGCTCCAGGAGCAGCCAATTCCCCAGTCTCAGACCTTCCTCCAGTTTACCTGTCCACCTGGACTTCTGCGTCACCCAGTGAGATCAGGACTCTCCTTCATTAAGGAGGCTTAGGATAAGGCTGTCACACAAATAGCCACAGAAGCTTAGCACTTCCTCTCTGTTCTTGGTGTTTGTACCTCTCCCCAATGTAGGCAGGACAGACTGATTCAAGAGACTGTAGAGAGTCATCAGCACATCACTCTTTCTACCATGTAAAAATCAACCTGAAATCTGCATACTCCAGCCTGAGGTAGAGCTCTCATCAGAACCTGACCATGCTGGAATCCTGAGCTTGGATTTGAAGCCCCCAGGATAATGGACAGACATCCTACATCCTGGCACATCCAATACCCTAGCGTCTCCATTACAACTTAGACTTCACATTCACAGCTTCCTAAATCAGCCCCTCAAGGGCTACGTGCCAAGAACCCAACTCTGCTGCACACTGTTTGGCCTCCCAGGCTCTCATGAAAATCTTGATGTAAGCCTGCATGACCCACAACTCTTGCATTACCATGTGTTTTCAAAATCCATGCCAGATGGAAGGTACAACTGAGAGGCAGCTGTACCTCCTGAGGCCACAACTGCAGCGGCTTCTGAGTGACTGCACAGCTGAACCTGGAAACGGCTTCCCTGGGTGGGTTTGCTCACACAGCAAACCCCTGTGCATCTCTCTTTTCAAAGGAAAGTTTTCAGTTTTACATCCAGGAGCCTCTGGTGAGTCGGTCTTGTTCTCAAACACCTTTCCTGTTGTCTCTACAAAGACCCCCAACTTCTCTTTAGCAGTCATAACTGAGTGTGTCTGTCTCTGCTACACTCTCTACTCGTGACAGTGTGAGCCTTCGCTGTATTATCCGCTCCTGAGCTTGGGAGCGTCTGCTGACATGTTTACTCCTGAGAATGTCACTGCTATGGTTCTCACATGAGCTGGGCCCTTGAGCTTCCCCCACAGACTGTAGCTCTAAGAAATCATTCTTTTGTAGAAGAAATGTATATCCATTAAGGTCATTTCCATTCATAAGGAAATGTCCTTCTTGTGTTCTGAGTAAATTAATAACTAGGTCTACAGAGATTCCAAGGAGGAAAAGAACATTGACTCACATACACCTAGCAAACCCAACCTTTGTTCAAGGTGTATTGCTGACCACATTTTTAAAAAACTGAACCATCCAATATGGCAGCCTCTCTTTGTTATATCTATGATGGAAATTAAAGCCAGAAAAATAGTCTCTTTGCCATGTAATCTAGAGGCTTATTCATTTCTGTTTCCTCTAATGTGCATTTGTTTACATATTTAAAAAAATGTTTTTAATGAAACTCAATGATAGATGTGTTGTGCTGTCTTCATTTGACTGTTACACTCCTTCCCTACCTTTCATAATGATGGATAACAGAAACAACAGCAGCTGTGATCACTATAGATGTAGGAGGGAGGTCAGGGAAGGTGGGGAGGCCACTGTTCATTCTTCCTCTGTTGTACTCATGGCAAAGCCAAGTGGAAAATACAGGGTGAGTCTGCTCACATCTCATCTTGGTAAAGCCATCCATCTCTTCACTGAGGTTACATTGCTGAAGGGCTTCTTAGTGTTAGACTGCTGAGCCATTCCAGGAATCTACTCACTTGATCCCATATGGTACCTTCCCAGTAGGATGCTGACCTTCTGTAAATTTTATGACAGCCAGATTCATTGGTTGTAATCACTGCCAAAACACGTCGTTTGGACATATCCAAAATTAACAAGGTTTAAATGGTATTTATTTTGGGAGAATTTAATGTTTTATTCAAATCTCCACATTACTTCACCTACTGCTTTTTACCCTTAAAAACACTTTACTCTCCCCATTTGGTGGGCTTTTTCTTTGTTATTTCCTTCATTCCACTTAGTGCTCCCCACATGTGTAGGGGTGCAGGACAGTTGACCGGAACCTGGAAGCCTCTCAGATTGACTGTCTCCCTCACGAGCCATCAATTACCAAGAGCTCCTCTTGGGGTTTAGCCCGTGTAAGCGTTGTCCAGGTGGTGATAGCCACCGTGTGTTCAAGCATGAAATGCTGCCGACATTTCCATCAGTGTTTCACTGTTCCAGAAACGCTTCAACATTCCTACTGTCACACTGCAGACGTCTACCATATCTGGCTCTGACAGTCTTTCTCTTTTCCCTCAGGAATCCCTGACTTTTGGCTTTAGATGTACATAAGGGACCTCTTTTACAATGTGTGACACAGGTGTCACATTTAGATCAGGGCCCTCCACAGGCTAATATTCTCTATACTTCGACCAATGTGCATCTGTGTATTATTCTTCATCCACCACATAATTAATATTTTCTAGTGGGTGTTGACTTTGTGGGTATAAATATGAGAACTTGGGTTCATTTACTTAGGATCCACTTATTAGAATAACAGCATTCAATTCTCCCTAGGGCTTATCACCTAGCCACACAAAAGTATATCTTCAAATTAACATTGCACCAACTACCATTTGTGGACTACGCTTTAAATCCAATCAGAAAGTGATTGGTTCCTCTCATAACTTCCCTGTCATTATTGCTCTATGGGCACTGTTGTTGTTTTTTATGAGGCACAGCAGCTGCACCTGATGCCATCTCTGCCTCAGCTGATGACAGTGTCTCTGCAGCTGCTGCCTTGCTGCTGAGGCCTTAGACCAGAAGGGCTCTCTCCTAGTTTTAACAAAGTCTCTATCCTTCTATTTTACCAGTAAGAATTCAGGAACCAGATACCGCATGACAACCTGCTAGCTCAGAGAGACAGAGACTCTTACACTCCTAGGGGAGACACTACAGGAGCTTGGATGACTCCACTGGGAAAACAGCAGTAACTATGACACAGCCCAGATCTCAGACTCCAGGAACCCCGTGGACAACTGCAGGACATGGTGAAGGTTTCAGGAAACATTTATAGTTACAGAGGAAAGAGACTCATTAATCAAGGCACGTTTCAAATACACTGCTGGAACAAACTGTTGGATGTTACAGCAAAGAGAAGTCTCTACTCTGATGACATTCTTAGTGTTTGTGCTATTGTAAGTTAGAGGTTCATGTTGACATTCAAAATAATTAACTTAATATTCTCCACTATGGATTCTTTTGAGTTGAATAAGATCTGAATTATTAGTAAAGATTTTACCACACTTCACACACTCATGGAGTTTGCAGTCAGAATGAATCATTTGATGTGTTTTAGGGGTTGAAGAGATAAAATTTTTAGAACATTTGTAGGATTTCTCTCCTATATGAACTATATCATATGTTGAGTAGGGACACAAAAATTAGCAAAGTCTTTACCACATTCCCCACACTTTTAGAGATTCTCTTCAGAATGAATTTTCTTTTTTCCTTTTTATGTCATCTAAGGGATGAAGATGAGGAAAAACATCATCACACTCTTCACACTGGTAGGGTTTCTCTCCAGTATGAACTCTCTTGTGTTTCCTAAGGCCTGAGTGGTAACGAAAGGCTTTGTGACATTCTTCACACTTGTATAGTTTCTCTCCAGTATGAACTGTTTGATGTTCTTGTAGACTCCTAGAATAGGAAAACCGTTTGCCACATTGTAAACATGTATAAGGATTGTCTTCAGAATGGATTATTTGATGTCTTCTAAGGGATAAAGATGAGTAAAAACATCTGCCACACTCTTCACACTTGTAAGGATTGTCTTCACAGTGAATTGTTTGATGTCGTCTAAGGGATGAAGATAAGGAAAAGCACTTACCACACTCCTCACACTCGTATGATTTCTCTCCAGTGTGAACTGTCTGATGCTGTTTGAGGTGTGCAAAGTAAGAAAACCTTTTGCCACACTCTTCACACGTGTATGGATTGTCTTCAGAATGGATTGTTTGATGTCCTCTAAGAGATGAAGATGAACAAAAACACTTGCCACACTCTTCACACCTGTAGGGTTTCTCTGCAGTATGAATTCGTTGATGTACCTGAAGGAATGATGATTCATAAAAAGCTTTGCCACATTCTTCACACTTGTAGGGTTTCTCTCCACAATGAATCCTTTGATGTTGTTTCAGGAATGAAGGATCATAAAAAGCTTTGCCACATTTTTCACACTTGTAGGGTTTCTCTCCAGAATGAATTCTCTGATGTTGCTTCAGCATTGAAGGATAGTAAAATGATTTACCACATTCTTCACACTTGTAGGATTTTTCATCAGTATGATTTTTCTGGTGTATAAAAAGTGATGCACGAGTATTGAAGCCTTTATGACATTCTTTACACGTGTAGGATTTTTCTCCAGTATGAAGTCTCTTGTGTATGGAAAGTGTTTTATGGGAACTAAGACCCTTACCACACTCTTCACACTTGTAGGGTTTCTCCCTTGTATGAATTCTCTGGTGTGGAATATACAGTGAGTTACAATCAATGGCCTTGTTGTAAATGTTATAATCATTGGGTGTTGTTCCTGTTGAGTAAAAGTTGAGATATGAACAAAGGTTAGGAAATATTCTTCATACTTACAATACTTATCTTTTAAAAAGGAAACACTTACTCATACATATTGAAGTATCAGTGAGAAACTACAGTATATTTCAAACCCTATAGACACTGAGCATGAATGATAAAATATTGTAGGTAGAAATAATGTATACTTCTACTAGAATAAGTACACAACCAAATAGAACATAGACATAATAGCATATTATTCAAAGTTTAATAGCTAAGTAAGTTAAAAGGGCACTTTACAAATAGAAATAAACCCATTAAACAAGAGATGTTATGTAGCCAGACACCCCTAAAATTATAAAGTAACCAAGTCTAGAAAAGAGAAAGTTAATTGTGAATGTGTGAATTTGAGTCATCATCTAAATACAAAATAGTTTTATTTTGGAAGGTACAAAAGATATGCTGCACAAGAAGTAGATGGTCCACAAAAAGATTAAATTTATAGCTCAAAAATTCAGTACAGTATTTTATGTGTTATTTAGATGACAAGAAAATATATACCTGAAACACATTGTAGTCATGATAAAAAAAAAAAAACTTCAAATTCACCTGTGCATTACACAAACTTTGCTGAGAAACATGTTTGTCAGTGAATAGATGACAAAATGACTTATTTCTTTTTTTGTTTGTTTTTGCTTTTTCAAGACAAGGTTTCTCTGTTTAGACCCTGCTGTTCTGGAACTCAATATCTAGACCAGGCTGTCCTCAAACTTAGAGACCCATCTCCCTCTGCCTCCCCAGTGCTGGGATCAGTGAAGTAGATCAGTAGACCACCATTTCCAGACAATAAAATTATGTATTTCTAAGACTAAATAGGTATTGAGCACTACATAGAGAGACAGTGAACAGGGCATAAAAACAAGAAGCTTATGTTTCCCCATGAAGTAGAAATTCACAGAGCAGAGCTTGTAGATATTTTGTAGTCTTACACTGTCCTTACGTACTTTACCAATGTGTTCTATCCATCCACCAAAATATATAGGGAATGTATAACAAAGGATTATAGGTTATATATACCTCCAAAATAATACCAAATTGCAGAGTAATGAAAAAAATTTTGAACGCATAAAATTTTGAAAACTTAGTGGTGAGCTATTAAGTGCACACTCCTAGTTACAGACAGTTTTGATCTTTGAATATGTATATATATATACATATATATACACATATATATACATATATATGTGTGTGTGTATATATGTGTATATATATATATATATATATGGGCATGCATTTTAAATCTTTATTACTGAGTGTGTGATAAAGAAAAACTTTAGAAGATACCTTCATCAAAAACAAACAACACTGATGGGGTCACTTTCCTCAACATGTGTGTAAGTGACATGAAAGAACTCATGTGTAAAGTTAGTTTCCTACAATGGTTTCACACCTAGGTATTTAGAAATGTGTGCAATTTTTCAGATGTGTAGAAAATAGTATAGAGTCTATTACTGAACTGTCCAAAGTGACTGTTTTTTCCTGAGTTTTATCCAACTGATTCCCCAACTGAACAATCCTGCTCTTAAAATGTTCTCCCACAGCCTTACTGGCTGCTTTAGAAGATCCACAGTTTTACAACATAAAAAAAAAATTGTTTGAATCAATGGAATTAACCATTTTCAATTTTAGGTCCCTGGCCTGTGTGTGGTATGATGTAATTGTGGGTTTGGCTTTATAAAGCCAATTAAACTAGGGTTAGAGAGTGCTGGAATGACCAGTGCATTTCCTGACACAAAACCCAACTTTGTCCTTCTGGTCCTCCAATGGGGTAGGAGTGGGTATTTTTTCCAGTCCAGATTCTGGCAAAAAACCTGACAAGGAGTCCTTCCCTGAGCTTCTTTCTCTTTCTTTCTCTCTCTCTCTCTCTCTCTCTCTCTCTCTCTCTCTCTCTCTCTCTCCCTCCCTCCCTCCCTCCCTCCCTCCCTCCCTCCCTCCTTCCTTCCTTCCTTCCTTCCTTCCTTCCTTTCTTTCTTTCTTTTGGTTTTTCAAGATAGGGTTTCTCTGTGTAGCTTTGGTGCTTGTCCTGGATGTCGTTCTGTAGACCAGGCTGGCCTCGAACTCAGAGATCCGCCTGGCTCTGCCTCCCGAGGGCCTACTTCTAAGAGTAAAGATGTTGACTGAAGAGGTAATGGATAAATTTTCAGTTAAATCCACACCTTATGTCATTTCTGTGGATGCTGAATGAGTGACTATATAGTCCACTCCATCTGTGCTCTCTCTGCTGTTGTTCTGAGCCTTACACTTTGTCACTTTCCCTGACCCTCCTTGTGGAACAGAGAGTCAGCCACTCTCTGAGCTCACTGTGGATTCAAGGCTACTGGACGCTATGGGGTTCCTCTGTCCTCCTGCCTGTCCTCCATGGGCAGTGCCAACATCCTTTCTGAGGCTGTAACAGTGGGTCTGGAAACTCCATGTCTATTCCTCTTCAACCTGCTCATCCCTCGCACTGAGCTCTCCATTATGGTATTCTTTATGATGAAATAAGCTACTTAGTATAGAAGGTCTGCAGGATTGATTTAGATTTTATTCAGTACACTATAAAGGGTTCAGGAGAGTGAAGTTCCCAGTTCCTGCATGGAATGTATTTATGTTCAAATTTTATTTTGGTATAAAAGAATTTCAATTCAACCATCATAATTTTAGAGTGTGAAATTTTTAACAGATATAAATTACTTCATTTATCAAGTCTTACTGATGAGAGTCACTATTTTATTGTAAGCTGTTACAACAAAGGTAATTAAGACACAATAGTTAATGATGAGTCACCTAATCAATGGTGGAATAAACTTAGTGTGCCCAGAGTTGTATTCACATTCATGCTAAATACAAAGATAATTCATTTACAGACACAATATTAGAGGGAGAGAAAATTTTCTACCTTCCATTATCCAGTCCTCTGTACATGTCATCAAAGTTAAGCCTAAAGCAGGTAACTGAAATGAATTTAAGTTCATCTTTTTTCCTTACTATGGAATAATATTAAAATCAGATGTACTTAAAGTAACTGGTTATTGGACCAGAAGTGGTGACATACACCTTTAATCTCAGCACTCAGGAGCAGAGGCAGAAAGATCCTTTTGAGTTTGATGCCAGCCTGGTCTACAAAACCAGCTCCAGGATAGCCAGGGCTATACAGAAACCCTGTCTTTAAAAAAAAAACAAAACAAAACAAAAAAAAAAACAAGAACAACAAAACAAAACAAAAACAGAAAACTGAAAACTGGTCATTAAAATTGAATGCCTGAATGCTTGAGTAAAAAGAATTCAATCTACACAACACTTGAATAGCAGGACACAACCAGAATCAAATACCACACTTACCCTCAATGGAACAGAGTCCTACTGAAATTAATGGCATTCTAGTTTCAATACAGGATAAAGATGCATGGGGAATAGGACTTGTCAGTGTCTGCTGCTCCTGTCTCCCTCTGGCCTGTTAGCCAGACCAGGAAATCCTATTCCTCATCTGTAGGGAAGATGAATCACTCCTCAGGTCACATAAGACAGTGGGTGGATTCTCTCATGCTAAGGAGGATCTTAGATTCTGCACCACATTCTAAATGTGCCAAGCAATGGAAACACTCATTGTAATTTTTCTGTACTCCATGTCTCCTGAACTGATAGTTGAGGATCTTATATACAGGAGAACCTGATACCTATGCCTGCTACCCAAATGGTATGTGAACTACATGCTAGTTCAAACGGCCATGCCCTGTCTCCTGGCTCTGAATGTGCTCCTCCTAACAAAGCTAATCCCAGAGCTGAGATGTCAATGCCTGATTGTGTAAGGAGTCCTCAGCAAAGTGGTAGATAATATATGACAGAGGCTCTGCCACAGGCCCAGTCAGCACAGCAGGATGAACTATGGCACTCATTTAAACTAAGGTGCATGTGCGATATGTGGACCCACCACATCGGGTAAAGAAAGCAATGCAGCCTGAGGAGAAGGTGAGGTGGACTGTGACAGTTTACCCAGAGTAGTCATTCTGAATCACTGTCCAGAGACATCTAGGACCAGCTCCTCTGCTGTTGAACAATCTCTTTATACAATATGAATATGTATTACTCTCATTGTTAAGAAAAAGCTGATTGGCTGATGGCTAGGCAGGATTTCTGGGCAGGGTAAATGCTGGGAAGAAGGGTAGAGTAAGAAGAGTTGCCAGCAGATGCAGAAACAAGATGAACATACTGTGTTGAAAGAAGTTACCACCATGTGGCAAAGGTTAGATAAGAAATATCGGTTCATAAGAAATATCATCAAGGTATTGGCTGAGTTTTATAATGAATATTAAGTCTTTGTTTTGGTTATTTTGGAGCAGCTACTGGGACAGGAAAACTCTTCCTATAAATGGCATTTGAACTGGGTGCACACCCATCCATATAACACCTGAACAAGCTTAAAAAAGGTTCTCAACAGGCAAAAATGGAGCCAAATGTGGCTTGCTAGTCTCAAGTTCTCTTGTGGGCTGCAGTACAGAGATGCATCTTCTGGCAGCTGTGTGTAGAGATTTGAACCCCCAGTATGAGCTCCACAAGCACACTATGTGGTGTTTTTGGGGTTTTGCTCATGCAGACAGAAAAGGTTACAGATGTTCAGGAAAGACAGATCCAGATGGAGGAAAAAAAATCTCTAAGTAGGTTACAGTATATTTAAGAATGCACAAAGGATATTGGGAGAAAAAAGATAAAAGGGTATAGACAGTCATGAAAATATATACATACTTTTAAAATAATAAAGTAAAAGTCCTTAAAAAGGGAATAAAGTAATATAAAGAAAAAAAGCCACATAAAGATGGGAAATACAGTCTGGATTCTGTATGTTGTTGGTTGTGTTTGGATGTTTTGATTGCTAATGAAGGATCAGCAGCTGCTAAGACACATTGGACTATGAAAACTGCTGCTGGATTAAACCAACCTGTATATTTTTAAAATGTCTTGACTTTAAAAAAAAATGTTACTTTGGGAGAGAGGTTATGCTTTTATTTCCACAGGAAATGAGAGGCTGCGGATTCATTCCATGTTGATATGGATCAGATTTGATCGAGGAAGAAACCCTGAAAAATTCTGGCTACAAACATAAAGAAATAAACCTAGAAAAACTACAAAACACATGATATATATTTTACATCCTCAAATATAAAACAAAAAAGCATCTTTGGCTAACTTGTGTATAACACACAGTCTACACTTGTATTAACACAGATATGTATGATACCTTTAAAAGTTTATGTATTTTCAGAACAAGAAGGCCAGACACTAATAAAAATGGATGGCCCAGATGATCCAAAAATCCCAGTGCACCTCTATTGCAGTTTCCTCATCTGCATTGAAGACAGTTTCAAGGCTGCTGGCTGAGATGATCCAGCCTCACAGACTATACCAGCCAAGACCTAACAATTATCCAGATTTTCTCAAGGCTTCCCCAAAGATACTAGCACACACATATAGCAGGAAGTAGTCCAGAGAATGACTCCCACATTCCTAAAACATGGGTTGTGGGTGTATATTATCATTTAAGGGGAGTTGGTTACAAGATTTTATTGGTCTCAATTTAAAAAAAAAAAAAGGCTAAACAAAAGAATTAAATTTAAAGATCTCTTCCTAAAGGAGGATATGATATAGAAATGATAGATAAAAGGGTAGATTATTGAATCTACTTTAAGCCAAAAGACAACTATTAATCTCAAAACATTCCACATTGGTATAGATTTTGGTTTATTGGTATAAATTTGAAGTTAATTTTGTTACACTGTATGTATATTTCTATTCTTGTTTAAGGTATTATGTTTATGTAGCTGATTTAAAAATTTAATGTATAATTAAAAATACAGGTTAGTAGTTAGTCACCTATAATAATCAAACTTATAGTCATGTTAGCTATGTTTTCAAGGTCATAAACAGATATATTTAGGTAGATAGTCTTCAAACACTTCAAAGACCTACAGAATATGGCATTTGAAATCTTTTAATAACAAGGTTTTCTTGAAAGCAAGACATGTCTGCTCATGACAGCACCAATTTACTTCAAAGAAGATGATGTGCACTGAAGAAACTACATATGGAAGTTACTTTCTTTATGGCAAAAGCTACCCACTTAGACAAAGAAACTGCCCTTGTGGTGGTATTTTGTTTGTGCTTGAACAAATAAAGCTTGCCTGAAGATCAGAGGGCAGAGCTAGCCACTAGTTAGCCATTAGAGGCCAGGCAGTGGTGGCACACACCTTTAATCCCAGCACTTGGGATGAGGAAACAGGAAGTGATATGGCTGAGAGGAAGTGATAAGGCCAGCTGAGATAAGAGCTCAGCCCCCTTCAGCCTGAGGATCTGGAAGAAGTAAGAAGTCTCTCTAGTGGCTGGCTCCTTTATTTCTCTGATCTTTCAGCATTTACCCCAATATCTGACTTGGGTTTTTATTATTAAGACCAATTAGAATTCACGCTAAATGCCCTTGCCTCGACTGATGACAGTATATTGTCCAAACTGGACCAACAGGATACAAAAACTGTGACTGTCAAACTTTCCCAAGACAAGGTCAGACAGTCCTTCAAAATTCCCTGCTTCTCAAAAATGTCTGTCAAATATTCTAGGCTTTTTGGCCAAAGAAGATGCCCCAATGTTACAGAAGAACTTTGAGTGACTGTCCAGGAAGCCAGATATCCCTGTCTGGGTAACATTTCACCCTGCTGGGGTCTTTGATAGAGTTAAAGACTAAATAATTAGATTTAACGATTTCCTTAGTTATAATGAAAGGTAAATTAGATATAAAACTTTTGACTCACAAAGATAAAATAGATAATAAAATATATTTTCTAAATTTGCTAAATACAAATGAATATTGTAACTGGATATTATAACTATGATGATTACATGACAAGTGTTTTTGTTATATACAGTTTTATTATGTTAAAATTAAAATCTCCCTTTTTATTTAGACAAAAAGGGAGAAAAGCTGTGGAATAATCCTTTTGCACACTGTGAAGATGTGTTGCTTTCATTGTTAATAAAAAGCTGATTGGCCTATGGCTAGGGAGGGTTTTCTGGGCAGAGAGAACGATGGGAAGAGGAAGGGCGTAGGGAGAGAAGAAACCAGCATGCAGGAGAGAAAGATGTAAACAGGCCATGTAGAGAGAAGCACTGCCACATGAAAGCATGTAAATTAGGAATATAGGTTAATTTAAAATGTAAGAGCTATTATTAATGAGCCTGAGCTATCGACTGAGAATTTATAATTAATATTAAGTCTCTGAGTGGTTATTTGGGAGCTGCTGGCAGACAGAGCTGATCATGGTCCTGACAAAAAAACTCCGCCTGCATTCCTCAGCCCTACTCCCATTAAAAATCTGGAAGCCAGTGAAAATATACAGTTGGAGGAAGTTTGAGAATCAACAGAAAACCTTGAGAAGAAGGGACCACAAGATCTCTTCCTACCACTGAACTCATGGTAATATTAGCTATAATGCTTCCTATAGAGCTAGCCACAGTGGCTACCCTGACTGGATCTGAAACAAAACATGTTACTAGCTCTGATGTATCTGGGAACATCAGGTTTATACATAAAAGTTTCTAATTTCTCTAACAAGTTGTGACTGTGAATATGTCCAAATAACAGTTAGGCCTAATATATGATAAATTTGTTAACTTGAAAAAACAAAACAAGACTCAAAAAAACCATGGAGCCTTACAACTCACCTAAAGGCCTACATCTACTAACTGCCATGAAAGAGAGGCCCACAATCACTGGACCCATAACTGGTTGGATGGGCATCCCTGAATCAACAGTGCAAGGCCTTGTAGCTCATCCTGTCCTCCTCTTCCCAGGACTAATGGTCAGGCCCTGCTGAACCAACTGATGGTAAAAGTGTTGAAAAAAAAACAAAACAGCCTCTAATGGCCCCATATAATGCCTTCTACAATGTATTAATACTTTGACTCTTCCCTAAGATCAGTGGGGGAATGAACTGTCCAAAGTGACTCCGGTTTGTCTGAGTTTTATCCAACTGCTCCCCAGACCCAAATTGTTCTAATCAACAGAACTATTGAACCTTCTGTCATTCACTGCCTCTCAGTGACGGAATTTTGGGTGTGGCTTAATAAACCCAATCATGTTCACTTTGGTGTAGAGATCTTTCTGGCATGAAACTGCTCTCAAGCTTTAAAAATAAATGACTCTCAGTCTCACCAGCACTGAGTTCTCTTTCTCTGAGTCTTACACTACAATGGAGAATCAACAAAAAGAAAAACCTTAGAAGTCACTGTAAATAGAAGCACAGCTCCATGTTGGGGAAATACAAAGCTTAAGAGACATAAACCATCATAAACGTCTGAGAGATGAGCTTTGATAACAAAGACATGTAGGAGAGACCTAAAGAATGATTCCCACAGTGTGATGTTTTAGGGTAATGGGAAAGCCTGCCTTTCTGGGGGATATTTGGACCTCAACTCCTCCCCCAAACCCTCATTCCTACATACCTTGGTGCACGTTGGCTGCTGCTTGTCTCTTCACATCTGAAGATTCTTGTCTTTGCTCCAGAAATGTCACCAGGTGTGGCTTAGACACAGCAAGACCTGTTTGTACAAAGAAGGACCAAGATTGTTTATGTGTTCTTTTACTTGGAATTTCCAGTCCATCGTTCTACAAGCCTCTGAACATCTATGGTCAGCTAGTGGCTAGCATCACCCTCTGACACCAAGCAAGCTTTATTTGTCAGAACACAATAAAAATATCACATAACATGACGTTGTCAGATATTGGGATTACAGACAGTTGTAAGCTGTCATATGGGTGATAGGAATTGAAACCCGATCCTCTAGAAGAGCAGTCAATGCTCTTAACAACTGAGCCATCTCACCAGTCTTGAAATGATTTTTAATACAGCAATCTCCTTAATTTTTCTGAAAACAAAGGATATGAAAATGGCTGTTGAAATGCTCCCATGAGATACCATACAAAGTGAGGAAGCTACATGTTCATGGTGAAATAACAATTCACTATAGATGAGAGCCTCACCAAGGAACACAAGGTTGCTGTAATTCTCCAACATCACATCCCTGTACAGATTCCACTGATCAGGCTCCAGGCATTCCCTCTCTTCTGCAGAGAACTCAATGGCCACATCCCAGAAGGACAGCATTTCCTTAAATAAAGATCAATGAATGATACTGCACTTTAGTTTAATTAAAACCATTAACAATATTAGGATATTAACAGCAATAATATATTAATATAATATATATAATATAAAGAGAATAGAGACTGGTCCTAGAGTCAAGCCTAGAACAACAGTATGGACAGAGTAGATACTTTAAGAACTCCCGCCGGGCGGTGGTGGCGCACGCCTTTAATCTCAGCACTCGGGAAGCAGAGCCAGGCGGATCTCTGTGAGTTCGAGGCCAGCCTGGGCTACCAAGTGAGTTCCAGGAAAGGCGCAAAGCCACACAGAGAAACCCTGTCTCGAAAAACCAAAAAAAAAAAAAAAAAAAAGAACTCTTGCATCTCCTGTCAGTATCCCTCAGAGACACCTTTCCAGAGAATCAGACAAAAACTGAAGATTGGTGGAAAGTCCAGGACAGATGCAAAGGGAGGAGTGGATTCCTGATCAGGTTCCTAACAGTAGTGACCTTCCATTCAAAGCAGACTATGTCCTGATCAAAGGACATAATGCTTAAAATACACACTATACACGTCATCAAGTACTAAATCCTAGATCTCCATCCCAGCTCTATACTTGAATATGTGTGGCATGAAAGAGGCATCAATTTCTTGTTTAATCCATCATGTATTACAATATTTTAACTCAGAAAATTGAATAAACCATGAAAAATATGGGAGACCAAATGTACTATCTGCTCTGGAAACATGAATTACATATTTATAATTTAAATTTCAAAATACTATCGAAAGCTTTGCCTTTTACATTAGATGTCTAGATGTATTTGTGGATTTTAACAGTCCATCTATTGCTTCTGAGTCTTATTAAAGTACCAGTAGTAGAGTGTAACCCATAAAGATTTGGGACATGCATACTTATACGTTTGACTTAATTTCATATAGATAGTGCAAAGAAGAGAACAAAGAAATGCAGATGTTCAAAACGATAGTCATGGAACCACATACACATTTCAATCAAAACATGCTGCGCATGTGATGATGACTATGGAGGACACTATGGGAGCCACTTTTATAACCTGAATTGACAATGTAATGAAAATCTGTGCTGCTCAGGTTTACTCCTGGCATATGTGTTTGACCCCTGTTCAAACCTTGCAATGTCGCTCCATGGCCTCTGACACAGTTATATAGCTCAATCAGCAGGAACTGAACGTCCTCACCCAGCACACCTCCCCTCCAGAGTTTTCCAGA